>PVHP010011517.1:0-45026 GCA_004024765.1 Zapus hudsonius | reverse complement strand
CTCTTTACTTACTTCCTTTTGCTTGGGTAGAGGGGCTTCATATTTCCTCTCTTGTCTATCTGGGACCTCCTTACTTAAGTTCTTATACTTTTTCAGTCAGATATGCCCTTTCATTATCAGGTCATTATAGCAGTTCCTTTCTTGTTGCTAGGAAAACAAACAAACAAGCAAACAAACAAACAAACCCACCTAACCAGAAGCAGCTTATAGAAGGAAAGGATTTATTTCTGGCTTACAGCTTCAAGGAGAAGTTTCATTACGGCAGGGAAAGCATGGCCTGAGCAGATAGTGGGGCATCACATCTTGACATCAGCACGGAGGAAGTAGCAATAGCAAGCTATGTCTGGCCAGCAGGGATGGGCTCTAACACCACAAGGCCCACCTCCAGTGACACAGTTCCTTCAACAAGGCTCCACTTCCCTAAGGCCATTGTTGTGGTCAGCTTTCTAGTTGCTGCGCAGAAAGAACCCAAGAAGAAGTGGCTTATAGAGGAACAGGTTTATTAGGCTTACGGACTCGAGGGGAGACTCCATCCTGGCAGGGAAAAGGATGGCATGAGCAGAGGGTGGACATCACCTCTGCCACAGCACTGGAAACAGTGGCAGGAAGGTGTGCCAAACTCTGGCAAGGGGAAGCTGGCTTATAACCCCATAAACCCACCCCCCCCCACACAACACAGCTCCATCAAGATCGTAATTCCCAAACTGCCATCAGCTGTGGATCGATCATTGAGAGCACATTCATTTGTTTGTGGGGGACACCTGGATCAAGCCATGACAGTCATCAACCTTCCCAAACAGCAGCCCCAGATGGGTACTAAGCATTTAAACACACAAGGCTATAGCGGATATTTTTTTTTTCATTCAGCCCACCTAAGGCTTATTAAGGATGATAAGAAAAGAGATAAAAATGGAAAACATATTTATTTTTATTAAAAAAACCCCACCCCACATTCTTCTTTTTCATATCCCTGGGATGCTCCTGGAATGTTATTCCTATTTTATTGAGGGAAATTAAGGACAGTCAGGAGAAATTAAGCATTTAAATTGAGACCACTCCTATATAAACACACCAACCAATGAACATTTATTGAAGTCCCTTTATTATGCTTGAAACTTTGGAAATATTTTCAAAATAGAAGATGATGGACTCTATCCTTAAGGAGCTTAACATCTAGTTGGGAGTTAGACTAAGATGCTTTTGATTAACGATAGTAAATGAATGTTAGAGGAACTCACAGTGCATAGTTCATAGGCACAGTGACTGATTCCAGCTGGGCTGCTGAGTGGGGAACCACTTTATAAGGTAGAGTGAAGGAGAAGTCAGTGATGGTCTAAGGGAAGAGCATGTCTGTAGAAAATGTGTGGAAGGTAAAGATAAAAAATTTAGAAATAATTTTCTTTTAGTAGACCATCTATTTAAGAGATACTAAAGAAATAAATTGGAGTAAGGATTTTGGGAATGTCCTATCTTGAGACATGGCTGATTAACAGGCTTATGCTCAGGGCATTGTGTGGTCCTCAGCTGGTGGTACTGTTGGAGGAGGTTGTGGAACATTCTTTCTCACTGAAGAAATAGGTCACTGGGGGAGGGCATTGAGGTTTCATAGGCAGGCCCCATTGCCTGTTAACCCTCTGCTTCTGGTCTTGTGTGACCAGCCGGCCTTCTGTTCCTGCTTTATGTCTTTGTCCGCCTAGAGCTATAAATTGACATTTACCCTTTCCTTCCTTAAGCTGCTTCTTGTCAGGTAACCAGTCACAGCAATGAGTAGATTAAGTAATTCAGACATATTGGGGATTATGACCTGGCATTCATTTAGATATGTGGACACATATCTAAGTCCTAACAATAACTGGCAGAGTGTGGAAGCCAGCTGTAGAGTAGCAGCATTGTGATGGTGAGTGTTTTCTCTGGAGAGAAAGCAGGTAACTGTGTCTGTGAATGGAGCATCCATGAAAAATCCAAATATTGTATGTAATACATAATATTCAGAAAGCTTTTTTATCCCACCATAGTGTTTTTTGCCTTGTATATTAAAGAAAATAAATCTCAAAGAGTTTGCTCTGTTGGGCTCTTAACCTTTCAGAGTGGGAGGCTTTCTTCAGAGTCTGTACAGGGTCCTATATTTTCTATCTCTTTGGAAGGCCTTAGGGAACCCTGGATGTGACAGGAACTAGAATTAATTTCTTCATTAGTACAGAGGGCACTTATTCTACCTTGATTAACTTCTCCAATCCCACCTTTTGATCTTTGGTCCCCCTTCCTGGCATTGATGGATGGCTCCAGCAGGCTACTTCATGCCTCTACTACTGTAGGCTCCTTAGAAAAGCACATCTTTGCTCATTCATTCCTAGTATTGTTACCACCTTTCCTCCCCCCCCACCTTTGGGAGGGACATCCTTGTCAAAACAGCTCTGATAATATTAGTGTCAAAACTATAGACAAAATGAATAAAACATCAATATAGAAGGACTGCTTGATAAAAGGAGGGTTCTTTGGGCTGGAGAGATGGCTCAGCGGTTAAGGCACTTGCCTCCAGTGCCTAAGGCCCCGGGTTCAATTCCCCAGGACCCACATATGCCAGACCCACAAGGTGGTGGCCCTGGTACTCTCTCTCTCTCTCTTTCTCTCTCTCTGCTTGAAAATGATTAAATAAAATATTTAAAAAAAGAGAGGAGGGTTCTTAGCGGAATAGGGATGGAGTGGGGTACGAAAGAGGGTGATGGGAGGAGAATATGATCAAATTGCAGTACGTTCATTGTATTAGAGTTCTCTATTAAAAGCATCCAAAGGCAGTCTCTATGAAACAAGACAAAACACAGCAGACTCAACGCTCCTTCTGATCTTCCTCCACCCTCACACTCAGGCTAGCGCTAGCACTACTACTTTCCAGCAAGTTCCTCCTGACATCTGAATACTTCTTTCCCCGGAAGACCTTTGCCTGAATGCCTTGGACCAATTTCGTCAAAGATCACAATCTCTTTCCCAACTACTCCTAATGTTCCCTTAAGCCTAAAGTCCAGAGAGGATACAACCTCCAGTTGATAAACTTATGGTCACTAGTCTCCTCCACATGTGGATGACCTTATTCTGTTGCTCTAACTCTGGGTCTTACAGAGACTAGCCTCCTGTGTTTGCAGAGTTTCCCCCATCAAAGAAGCAAGTTCCTTCTGAAAAGGTAAAATTCTGGGGTCAAGTAATGACTCCAAGTATAAATTTTGATTCAACATGTCTAGATGCAAGGGATGCCCAGAACAAATGCTCCCATTTTTTGTACCATATTCCTTCCTAACTCCCAATTCCTTCCTCGACTGTTCCTATAGTAGGATTTCAAACCTGGCAACTCCCCCGACAAGTGTTTACAAATCAACCCACTCAGCAGCTCTAATAACTGAGGTGCTTTCAGATTCCATCTGATTCTATATCTTCTAAGAGAATAAAACCCACCCATCAGTCAGCCTACCAACATAACCTACATACCCCTCACTAGGACAACCCTGGCTACTTGATATTTCTTCAGAAGCACGGGAAGAAGTTCATACCAACTCTTCTGGATATTACCACCTGTCTCAGCCTTAAAGGGATTTTATTTCTCTGCAGTACAAATATATATGCCTGTCTTCCCACCTTTGGACTGATGACATCTGCACCCTGGCATATATTACACCATGCAAAGTGTTCTTGTCAATCAACCATTCTCAAACCCTCTCTGTAGTTCAACTCAACCAATGATAGTTTCAGTTAATACTTGTGGGATTAGGGATAATAGTCAGAATGGGCACAGTGATATCTTGGCCAAGCATCCTGTTACCATCACAGACCACATTTCATCTGCTTGTGAAACATTACAAGATCAAGTCTATTTATTAGCATCCAAATTCTTCAAAACTGCTGTAGTCTTGTTTCACGGGTGGCTTCCCATGGAGGCATCTGTCTTGTCCTGGAGGAGAAATGCTGTGCTCGTGCTAACATGTCAGGGTTTGCACAGTTCAGCTCACAGAGAAAGGACTCAGAGATCAGGCTCCCAAAATTAAGGAGAGAGAGAGAGATCTTCCCAGGGCTGTCTGACTTGTGAATATATATTTGGGAAAGGCTGCCTCAGTTCTTTCCCTGGATAGGACCACTCATTATCATCTGTCTGCTTGTTGTATGTGATTCTGGGTTTCAACACATTTGTCATTTGCTTCCTCTAGGATCTAACAATTCCAGGATGATGCTTCAACATACATTTAAGTCAATACCATCAGACCATCCATTGCTCCTAGGCTCTTAAGATCAAACTTGCAGGTTTTTCTATGCTAACCATTCCTAATCAACTACCCTTTAACGACTGCTCTCCATTGTGTCCCAAGGGATGAGCTGTCTTAGGGAGAGACAGCTCTATGAAACCCCCATTCACCCTGTAGGAGCTCCAGAAGAGGAAACCTTTATCCAAACATGCCCAAGGTTAGCTTTGCTGTTCTACCAGAGGGGCATGTGTGGGACCAAGGAAGTCTGAATGGAACAACTGAATATAACCAAGAATATTAACAGTGACTTGTACCATAGAACTGCCACTCTATTAACATTGCCAGCCCCTGCCCAGCTTCAAATATCAGAATGAAGAGAGGGTAGCTCCTGTCTTACAGTGGTCAGTTCTCCTACAGCCCTGCCCACCGCTCTCTTGCAGTATACTCAATACACTTGTCTTTTTCTACATAAGTAGTACCAACTATAACTTGTTTTGTGTCTTTTATATAGAAACTTGGGGAATGAATTAAATTAACTTCAGCTAATTTATACTTAAATGAATATGTGGTTTTTCCCTTAGTATGCTGAGTACTTTCATTACTAAATCAGAGGTTTGCTCACAAAAGTTATCACCTTTGTATTAGAAGAAATTGTTAATGGGAAAAAAATTAAAGTTCTCTTAATGGGATTAGGATCACATTTCAAATACTGATACTTTATTCATGGAAAATGTGCATTTGAGAATTATTTTTATTATCAACATAGCCATTCTAAATGATCAGCTTGAAACCTAAGCAATCACATTAAATACATATATCATGGGAGATAAAAATATAACTTTCTTCCAACTTCTGTACAATCAACTTTGGCTGATTTGTATTTGAAAATAGGAATAATGGAAACCTTAGGTCACTGGGAACAGAATTTGAGATACATTAAATTATTTTATTTTCAGGATCATGTTCATCTTCCTCTTTGATTTGCTTAGACAAGAACTAAAATTAGCTTACATTTCCTGGATGTACAAAAACTTTTACTGGGGAGATAGAAGTCAGATGCATCCTAAATGACAGGGAGGAATTAAAGGTTGAATTAAGGATCATCTGGGCATAATCAAAATGCCGTGTTCAGGAGACTCAATGACAGGGTTTGTGCTTTGCTTCTGTGCCTTGTTAAGATGTTAATTTCAAGGGAATTAAAACTTTCAGAAATAAATACAGAGCAGGCATTTTGCTTTGGTCAAGAAGCAAGCACTATTTGGATTGGGATGCAATAGAGTTTTCAAGAACATTTGCTCATATTGAAGATTTGATTTTCTTTCTCCTCCATCTCCTTGCCTTAGGATACTCTCGGGCCATTTTTACCTGCCTTTGTAAACCCAGAGATTGTTTGAAAATGCAAGTACCACACGTGTCCCTCATGTTAACCTATAGGAAAAGAGAAATCTGGGCAGTTGACCCATTAAGGTTTCTTTTCGTTAGCAGATATATTAATTATATGCAGAATTGTGTTTCTCTCTAACATTCTTATGTGTGTATAATGTATATATACATGAATACTTAAAATACTAAAATTCTTTTTTTAAAAGACTTTCTCACACACATAGCCTAGAAGGACTTCTAACTCTCTAGGGACTGTGAAAGTTGCCCAGAGCACCTCTGCGCAGATCAAGATTATAGTGTGCTATGACTTGTAATATTTCTACTATGCTACATTATGTTCTCATAAAGAAAACCTAAACTTCATATTCCTTAGCATGCTTCCAATTCAAGATGACTCACTAGCAGCCATGCCGGGACCCTTGGGGAACAAAGGTTTGCTTTTCTAGCTGAGATCCAGGGGCGGACACAGGTTGCATTCCTGCTCCAAGCTCCAGCTCTGTCCAGTTTCCTGACCCTGCTGCCTGGAAGCCACCATCACAGATCAGCACTCACCGAGGCAGTGAGTTGTCCCACTGCAGCCCAGCCTGCAAACCCCGCTCATGAGGTCTGAGCCCAAACAGCCCCATGGCAGGCAGCTACACCCCCCTCACACCATGTGTTACCTGGTTCCCATGCATTACCTGGTTCCTGTGCATTACCTGGTTCCTGCGGCCCAGTGCTGGCAGCTGCCCCACACACATTGCCTAGGTTCCACGTGGTCCACTGGCAGCTGCCTCCCCCATCATGTTGTTTAGCTCCTGCTCAGTTTACCTAGGACTCTGCACCCACCCTCCGCCTACCTAGTTCCCACCCACCACAAACCCCAGCAGGATACCTAGGGCTCTGCACCACAACCTCCACCCCCAGTTTCCTGTGCTCCATGCCTCTGTGCTGCACCCCATGCCCCAGCGCTATTACTGTGGCCATCCACCCCTTCACCACCACTCAACAGAGCCAACCCAACACCTGCTGAGAGGAGCTAAGCATGTTCCCCATCCCAGTGAGAAATTGAGCACAGCCCACCCTCGCTGGCCCCACTGTGGCACCATGGGAGGGGACAGTCCTCCACCAACTCCTCTGCCCAGGCTCTGTCTCCTCCCTGCACACACAAGGGAGACTTCCCTGCAAAAGATCCTCCCCTGAGGGTCCCATCAGTTACCTGCCAGCTCCCATGGACAGGTCCTGGAATGCCATCAGGTCCCAGCACCTGCGGCACCCACAGTGCCTCACAGCCATGTCATGACAGCAGTGCCCATCCCATGTAGGAACGGAAGTGGTTAGGAGAAGCGGCCTTCCCCAGACTCATCATTAAAGCCCAGCCACTGATCTGAGGGCACACACACTCCCAGATAAACCAAGTGAGTGACCAACCCTCTCCATGGAGCCCAACACACACTCTGTCCACACTATTGAAGTGTAGACAGCTCAAAGATATCCCCCAACCACCCCAGGTGGAATGGAAATGGGTAGATCTCAACACAAGAAGAATACACCAGCTGAAGAAAGCATGCCAAATTTCCCAAGTCCCAACTGGGAAGACAACAATGATACTACAAAAGAGAGAAAGCAGATGCAGTCCCAGAATGACATGACATGAAGCCTGGATCATACTGGCAAAGATCCTATGGACAACTTAATGTTGGTCATGGAAGAAAAAGTGGATAAACACTTTGAAAGAGTACAAAATTAGCTGAAGCTTTGCCACCAGGCTTAATATAATAGAGGAGAATCAAATGGACTTAAGAAGATCAGTGATTGAACTAAAGGCAAACTAGCAAACAGAAGGTCTCAAGAACCAGCTATCAAGTTAAACGAAGACATGAGTAAATTTAAGAATGAGTACCAGGAAGAAGTAAGTAAATCAAACCTTGAAATGAAAACATATTTCAACAGGATGATAGAGTCAACCCATAAAGAAGTATTAGAAAACAAAAGCCAAATTGAAGTAATAAGAACCTCTCTAGAATCCATCACCAACAGAATCATTAACTGGGAAAACAGAACCTCAGATGTGGAAGACAAAACAGAGGAGAATGAGAGGGAAATCAGAAATTTGATGAAGTTCAAAAGAGCAAGTGAACAAAACTTGAGGGACCCATGGAATACCATAAAAAGACCTAATCTCAGGATCATGGGGATTTCAGAAGGAAAAAAAAAACCAGGCTAGGGGCATAGAAAATATTTTAACAGAATTATTCAAGAAAACTTACCTTGCAAGAGAAAATTCACATACAACTACAAGATGCACACAGGATGCCAAATAAATTAGACCAAAGGAGGACCTCTCCAAGATATATCTTAGTTACAATGCCAAGCATAGAGAGTAAAGAGAAATTCCTTAGAGCAGTGAGAGAAAGGAAACTCATCATCTACAAAAGCAAACCCATCAGACTCACCTCAGATTTCTCCTTAGAAACCTTAAAAGCCAGAAGAGCTTGGAACAAAGTTCTCCTAGGCCTAAAGAAGTATGGCTTTCAACCTAGACTACTGTACCCAGAAAAGTTATCCATCATAATAGATGGAGAAATGAAAGCATTCAAATAAATTAGCTAGCTCTACAATTATATGAACACAAAACCAAACATACAGAAGATACTGCAGGAGATCTGCTATGCAGATGAGACAAGCAACTGACCCCAGGAAAGGAATAGAGAACAAGTACAGTAACACCAAAGAGGTAAAAACAACAACTCAGATATTAACCCTCATAATCTCTCCAACATGGCAGAGCTTAAAGCAAACCTCACAGCTACAACTTTAAATGTAAATGGGCTCAACTCACCTATAAAAAGACACAGGTTAGCAGGATGGATCAGAAAAAAATGGACCCTTCCATCTGTTGCCTTCAAGAAACACACCTTATCGTTAAAGGCAGTAACCTACTAAGGGTAAAAGGATGGAAAACAATTTTCCAGGCATGTGGAAATAATAAAAAAGCCAGTGTAGCTACTCTAATATCTGACAACATAGACTTTAAGCCAAAATCAATAAAAAAGGACCATGATGGCCATTTCCTACTTGTTAAGAGAACGATCCAACAAGAAGATATCACTATCTTAAATATGTATGCACCAAATGCAAGGGCTCCCCAGTTCATAAAGCATAATTTACTCAAAATCAAAACAGATGTAGTTGCCAACACCATCATAGTAGGAGACTTTAACACTCCACTGTCATCCCTAGACAGATCATCCCAACAGAAGGTCAGCAGGCAAATAATGGAGCTCAACAGTACCATAGACCAGGTACGGATAACAGATATTTACAAAACGTTCCACCACAAGGACACAGATTATACATTCTTCTCAGTAGCACATGGAACCTTCTCCAAAATTGACCATGTACTAGGTCATAAATCTTCCCTCAACAAATTCAGGAAGATTGATGTAACCCCCTGCATCAAATCATACCACAATGCATTAAAGCTAGAAATTAACAATGGGGGAAGATTCAGAAACACCAACTACTGGTGCTTGAACAATACGATCCTAAACATGAGTGGGTCATTCAAGAAATCAGACAGGAAATTCAGGATTTCCTAGTAATAAATGATGATGATGATGCATCCTATCAGAACCTGTGGGACACAATGAAGGCAGGGAAATTCATTGTGTTAAATGCCTTTAGGAAAGAGGGGTAAGAGATGGGGGGGAGAGGGTGATTTAAACATGAAGCTAAACCAACATTGGTTCAAAATCATAAAATCCTCATGTTCATAATGTAACCTATTGAGAAAGTAGTGGGTGCCCTCTGGCAAGAGGGGCTGTGAATAGGAGGGGAGAGAGTCTAAGCCTGTGAAAAATTGACCAGTCTGGCAACTCCTGATCTCAGTCACTGGCTCCTTACCTCACTGAACTGTTGACCAAAGTGACCCATGAGGTCCTAAAAACAAGACAGGATTCTTTCAAAGTTCTTGAATGCCCACCCCAGGCTTGAAGTAGGATCCTGTTGCTGAAGAAACCACAGAAAGCCATCTGTTAGCACCGAGAGACCCTGCGAGGTTCAGAACAGTAACCAGCCCCCAGATGGTAGGTAGTGCAGTACTGGAAGGCACTGCATAAGCTGCCAGGGGAAACTGTCCAACAACAGTTGGAATAAACAGAGACCACTGACACAAAACGCAGTCGGCTGCCATGAACAGGCTGACCACACTTCCTACTGGGAGAGAACAGTGAAAGAAATGAACACTTGTGCAATGGAAGTGACAAAGCCTGGGGGAGGTAATCAACAGCTTTTAATTCGGCCAATTAATCCACTCAAGTATGGGGAGTCCTTAACTGGAACTGGAGATTCAGGGAAAAATGCACTGGGAACCAAAATCTTGGGACCCCAAAGAGAAATGCACTATACTAGTGATTTACAAAGAGGCTGCTAACAATAGAATCTAGCTAATTCAGAAATGTGTATCTCAGTTAACCTATTCTGATCTCACTCTCTGATGGAGATTCTGTTTGTATTTTTCAGAAGGCAGTGAGAGAGCTGTGGCTCTTCTAACACTACCAATGAGCCACAGGCTGATAGCTGACATCCTGGCAAGAGATGAGCCACACCAGACCTACCATGGAGGATCCACATGGAACCCCACAGAGAGTGTTGGGATAAGTAAGAGACTTATAACTACAGACAATCAGTCAACTCAGGATAAGCCAGAAACACAGACACCAATGATTTTCAACACAACCCAAAGCAGAAATACAGAGGCACCTAAGATCTCAACAATAAAGCAGCCTTAATACTCACCCATCATGACTCATGGGAACTGAGTGGAAGAGGGGGCAGAAAGATTGTAAGAGCCATGGTGGAGATGAATATCCAGAGACATGGTCCCATCAGTAACAACATGCAATGAAGGGTTGAACCAGGTTGACTCCTAGGCTATCCATAATCCCCTACCCCATAGACTGATCCAGTTTGCCCACGGAGGAGGGAACCCAGCTTATTGGGGACAGGGAAGAGGGAAATCAGGGAACTGGTGACACCGACACATTATTTGCTCATTCAATGTATCTAATTATGGACAGTTAAGGAAAAGAAAGAAAAAAGAAAAAAAAGGAAGAAAAAAATTTTAATCATTAAAAAAAAGTTTGAATGGAGATTCCCTGTGTGTAGAGATAAAGCCATAGATTAGTCAATAAAAATCCCAGTGGCAGGGGTGGGCTACCTCTCTATGAGATTTTAGTTAGGGAGGCTCATAAGATGCCCTAGAAGAATACAGCTCTGCTGCTCTGGAGCACGATTTTTTCACACTGATTCTGTAACCTTCATCAAATCATGGATTCATGAAAACAACCAAACCAAAAGAAAACAACCACCCCAAACAAGCATGCAAACAGAAGTGAGGGTAGAAGGGAGACTTTTTAGGAAAGGTATCAGTGGGCATGGGCAGGGGGTGAATATTATCAAAGTACATTATATTCCTGTATGAAAATGACACTGTGAACCACTTAAAATTTAAATTATTCCATAATCTCATGAAACAGTTTTTGTTCTATGTAAACTTTAGTGTACACATTCCAAGGATCCTTCTTACAGTGTAGATTTGATTGGTGCAATATTTTATTCTTTACTTTGTGATATGTATGGCTATGACCTCCATATTTTTAGGAGTACAGCGACCATTGGAAGACAAAGGTCGTGATCTAATACTCTTGCACAGTGCCTCAAAGCACACTGATGAGCTTAAGTCCGGTGTGTGGACTAGGAGCTTAATGAAGACAAATCATAGCAACTGGACAAGCCACTTCCATTTTAACTTACCTACTTGTTTCAAAATAATAGGTTTTCACTTTTTAACATTTGTAAGATTGTGATATATAGAAGCTGATGTGGGTATTGACTTTGTAGTTTTTTCTTTATTTGCCTTAATAACTTTTATTAAATGATTGCTTCCTCTATAATCTGTAGGGTATTAAGAATTGGGGTGAGGAGATGGCTCAATGTTTAAAGGTGCTTGCTTGAAAAGCCTGCCAGCCTAGGTTTACTGTAATACTATTCGCAACTCAGAATAATTTAGTGTCCATGGGCATGCAAAGCAAATGTGGTCTGTTTACACAATAGAATATTATTCAGACTGAGCAAAATGAAATCCTGCCATTTGCAGCAACGTGGATGGAACTAAAGGACATTATGTTAATTGAAAAAGCCAGGCACAGGAATACAAATGGTGTTAGGCCAGTAAAGTTAGTCCAGAGAATCCGAGAATGCAATAGTGGTTCCTAGAGGCTGGGAAAAGGAGGGGATCGGAAATACATGGAAAGTTTTATAGTACTCTATAGAGCAGTAGGGAAACTATAGTTCACAACAAATTAATATATTTCAAAATAACTAGCTAAGAGGAGCTCAAAGGTTCTCAGCACTAAGAAATGCTAATTCCTCTGCACTTTACAAGTGATTTACAAAGAGGCTACTAACAATAGAATCTAGTCAATTCAGAAATGTGTATCTCAGTTAACCTATTCTGATCTCACTCTCTGATGGAGATTCTGTTTGTATTTTTCAGAAGGCAGTGAGAGAGCTGTGGCTCTTTCAACCCTACCATTGAGCACAGGCTGATTGCTGACATCCTGGCAAGACATGAGCCACACCAGACCTACTGTGGAGGGTCCACATGGAACCCTGCAGAGAGTATTGGGATAAGTAAGAGACCACAGCCAATCAGTCAACCCCAGGATAAGCCAGAAACACAGACACCAATGATTTTCAACACAACCTAAAGCAGAAATACAGAGGCACCTAAGATCCCAACAATAAAGCAGCCTTAATACTCACCCACCATGACTCAGGGAACTGGGTGGAAGAGGGTGCAGAAAGATTGTAAAAGCCATGGTGGGGGAGAACTGCCAGAAACATGGCCCCCCTCAGTAACAACATACAAAGTGGGGTGGAACCGGGTTGACTCCTAGGCTATCCATAATTCCCTACCCGATGGACTGATCCAGACTGCCCACAGAGGAGGATACCCAGCTGATTGGAAATCAGGGAACTGGGGACACCAGTATATTATTTGCTCATTCAATCTATCTAATTATGGATAATAAAGAAATAAAAGAAATGCCAATTCCTCTAATTTGGTCAGTATACATTGCAACATGTACTTAACTATCACATCATAACCCAAATACATGAATAACTATTATGTCCCAATTATAGAAGGCAGCAAACTGTCCAGAAGCCAACAAAGAAACAATTCAAAATGGACATTCCTAGAAGTGTAAAGTCCTTTGTTGGCAGGAGTGAAAACCAATGTCGTGATCATGACAGACCTTTGGCTTAGATGTATATAAGAATATTTGTGTTCAAAAAAGTCTTTTTCTTTCTTCAAACCAGCACTTATTAGATGTCAGCAAGCGACAGGCTCTAGCTTCATGAGCAAGATGAGTGCTGCATATTTTGAGACAAAATTTACCATTGTATTTATATTTAAAAGAATTGGCTGCTATGCAAAATTACTACATGTTAAGTGAAAGAACACAACAAAGCAATTAATGGGATGTAAGAAAATGAAAGTCAGTTATACGGTCCTCTTTGACCTAGAGTCAGTGCTGTGGGTTTAATAATAATAGACTCACGTCTCATTATACCTAAGGGAGGCTGGAATTTTAAGAGGGAAAATGAAATTTAGGTGACCATTTACAAGGCATTAAATTGCTATGTTCAACCTCACATTTTAAAATCTTTAAAAGGGTAAATAATAAATACTTTTAATAATGTGACTTTCTTAATCTTTCCTATTTACAATAACTATTTATTTATTTATTGTTTGTTTGTTTGGTTTATCAAGGTAGGGACTCCCTCTAGCCCAGGCTGACATAGAACTCAGTCTGTAGTTACAGGATGACCTAGAATTCATAGTGATCCTCCTACCTCAGCCTACCCAGGGCTAGGATTAAAGGTGCATGACACCACACCAGGCTATAATAACTTTCTTGTTGTGTTTTTGAGGTAGGGTCTCACTCTAACTCAGGCTGACTTGGAATTCACTATGTAGTCTCAGGGTGGCCTCAACCTCACGGTGATCCTCTTACCTCTGCCTCCCGAGTGCTAGGATTAAAGGGATGAGTCACCATGCCTGGCCCTATAATAACTTTTAATTGTGATTATGCTTGTGAACTAAATTAAATTGTTATGATTAAATATTGTATCAATAGAAGATTTCAGGAAGACTTGAAAGAGGTGGCCCTTCCAGATTGTTCAAACCTGTCTAGCATTTTTTTGTCTTTCTTGATTTAGAGATTCACTTTAATGTAAGGATTTGTTAATAACCATGAGTTATTTTAAAAAAAATCTCTAACTGGAACACTTGATAAAGTAAGATTTTACAGCTCTTTGAATTTACTTAGAGTTCAGGTTGAGGATTATATCCACATTCTTTATCTTTCAAATGGGCTAATGAGACAGCCAGAGGTACCATGAGAGGTGGAGGTTATTGAGCAAGTGGTTGTCATGAGATTTCAACCACGGAAAGTGAATGACCAGGGGAAGAAATCATAACATGAAGAGTAGGTGTCGTGTGATTATCTTGTTGAAAGAGACTCTGTCCACTTTGTGCAGATGCACCAGGCTCCTGGGGATGGGTAAGGTCAAGTCCGAAAGTTCCCATTAGTCTTGAGTACATGGTGATGGATACCGGTGTCTGCCACTCCTAGCTCTATGATTTCTCAAAATATTCCTTTAGGCCAGGTTTGCTACAGAAAAGCTTTGGTTCTGGGTGGAAGTTGTCTGGGCTTGAGTGCTGCTTCTGTAAGCATCCACCCGGGGTGTTGCGCCTGATTGGGAGACTGGTGTGGTGGGTTTGGAAGGACCCCCCTTTGAGTGTCAGCAGGAAGCTCAAAGTGGGTTATTTGGCCAGTGGTTGTGCAGGAGATTTGAACCATGAAGGGAGGAAGGCCAGGGGAGAATTGGTAATTGGTGCAACTGAGTCATGCTGCCTTCTTTCTATGTTGCAGAGAAGGTTCAAATATCAATAGAGATCAAATGTAGTATGTGACAGAAAGACGTGTTTACAGCCAGGAAAATGGGGTGAAGGCTAAAGTCAATAGGAAGAGAGTTAGCATGGAGACATGTAAAATTCTTTGTTTCAAATGCTAGCACATGGTTGAGGCTGAAGGATGAGAATTCAGTGAGACTTTCAAAATCATATTAAAAACAGTAGAGGCCTTGCTAAAATTCAACTTAAATTCTCTCTCCCTCTTCTTCAAGTTGTCTTTTTGATATTTCTTGTCCCAGCAAAATCAGTTTTTCAGCTTGGCTCACACAATCATCTCCATGTCAATCTCTTTTTCTCTCTCTCTTATCTATCTATCATCTATCTATCTATCTATCTATCTATCTATCTATCTATCTATCTATCTATCTATCTATCTATCTATCTATCTATCTATCTACCTATCTATAGTTTCTTTTGAAATAAAACAAAGAATATCTGTTCTTAAGAAGTGTGATTAGTTCTTGTGTTTTGACAGAGGGCTAAAAACCACATCCTGTGCTAGTTAGGCAGGAATAATGCTTAATTGGAATATTTTAAGTGAAGTCATACCATAAAAATACTCTAAAATAGTTTTAATAGATATGGATAATAAATGAAGCAAACTATATGTCAGGAGACAACAGTGGCTCCCTGATCATTCTGTGGCAGCTGCATTTTGTGAACTGCTATTTATATTTCTTTAAATTAAAGCATTATTTAAAGAAGATGATAATCTCTAAATTTTATAACTTTATAGTCTCCTGTACGTGCTCAAGAATAGATTTTTAACAGGATCAAAGCATAAATGTTTAGAGTCAAGAGTAAAGGTAGTAACTTCTGGTAGTAGACATTACTAAATTTTTTTACTTTAAAATTGTGGTAAAACAGATAAAGTACTTATAGTTTTAGTAATTTATAAATTTACAGCTCAGTGGCTTTAAATATATTCACAATATTTTAATGTCATTAAATTATAAAATCAATACATTGTAACTGTTGCTTCCAAATAAAAAATTCATATGTCTATCTACTGGTGAAAAGAATAGCAAGATTTAAAAGCAAAATAAAATTGGAAGGGTGATTCAAGAACAAACAAAATTGATTACAGTTCAAGCAGAGGTTTTTTTCTGTAACTGACACCATCATTTTTATGTTTTCATATTGGTTTTATAAAGTCATAAAATTCTATACTAAAACCAGATGGAGTGAAAAGCAATTATATTTTCTAGATACAAATGCTGTTTTGAAATTGATATTTTTTCACTTTTATGACTAAGCTGTTGATTAGAAAAATGTTCCAATAACACATCAGAAATGTATGGTTAAGTGGCGATTTCATTGTTGTATCAAAATGTATGATAGTGTTTTAGGCTTTAGACCAGACAATGCATTAGTGATTACCGAGTCTGCATCTCTCATTTTATAGCCAAGGGAAACGAGGCCGATAAGGATTTATTTTTTCACCTACATAGAACATGCTTTGTTCCAGAAAGGTTTATAAAATGATGTGCACGGGTATATTAAAGATAGGAAGGTAACATAAATTGGAAATAGATGAAAAAAGGCATAGATTTACAAAGAGTAGGATCATAAACCTAGAATTGAGGAAAGTAAACCTTGAAGCCACAGATGAGACTAGAGATACTCTACTGGTCAATGCACAGGAGAAAATCTGAACAGTAAAGCACCTTAATGACTCTACAGATGACTGGAAATCATCTAATTGTTCATAAAATGGACAGCCATTCATAACCAAGGGACACGTATCCCTTGGATGCCTTGTGAAGAGAACATGTCTTCTAAATCAAGGGTCTGAAGAATTCCTTACAAGAGATGAAGCAACCTCAGCTGGGTTTGGAGGCACCTGTCACTGCTCATTGATTGCCTTGATTCTGGTCAGGATTCGGTCAGAAGGGAATGTTCTGAACATGGACTGTCACCCTGGACTTTCTGGGAAAGACACTGGTGTGTTGAGGCTTCTTTCTCTTCTAGCCATCAGGGACTCAAGCTTTGCTTTTCTGGGTGGTTGAAAAGAGCTATGATAAGGCAACCTGGGACTTAACAGCTGAAATTTCCTTAAAACCAGTGCTTTACAGGCATTTAGGGTTTGTTACTAATGGGGATTTGGCATGTGTGTGCATGTGGTTTATGTGCACGTGTGTGCATGCGGAAATTGGGCATGTGTGTGCATGCGGTATATGCGCAAATGTGTGCGTGCGGTATATGCACACGTGTGTGCGTGCGGTATATGCGCATGTGTGTGCATGCGGTATGTGTGCATGTGTGTGCATGTGGTATATGCACAAGTGTGTGCCTAGTCTTGAGGTGGCAGGAAGAAAATGTTAGAGGGCTCCACTCTCACTCCTGTTCCTCATTTCCCAAAGACGGAATCTCTCACTGAACCTGGAGCTCCTCATGTCTCCTTAGACCTGGTGACCAGGGAGCCTCTGTCACCCTCTTGTCTCCACATCCTCAGTGTTGAGACTGTAGGCATGTCCAGCCTTGCCCGGCTTTTTAAGTGGGTGCTGGGGATTGAAGTCAGGTACTTGCTGAACTATCTCCCCAGTCTGAAGAATGCAAACTTCTGCATTTCATGCTTAGTTGATTCAGATTTGGAAAGGTGAAACTCAGGAATCTGCATTTGACATAGGCGTGAGGAGTAACACTGCAGGAAACACTGGACCATCTTGGAAGGAATATTTGTCCCCAATCTTTCAAGGGTGGTACAGACATACTTCAACAGAAGTCTTTATAGGAAGTATCTCCTGTGTTCTGCCTATACCTTTGCTATGGTCTCTCAGTCTTAAGGACTGTTCCCATCTGTAATAATACCACCAACTGATAATCAAATGTTTTAAGAAATGCATATCTAATCATATTACTCTCCCACTTAGAATTAAAGGGTTTGTACTTGTATTAGTAAAATTCTCATGGGTGAGACAAAAATACCTGATAAAAATCAGTTTAAGGGAAAACTGGTTTATTTTGGCTTACAGCTCAGGTAATAGTCCATCATGGCAGGGAAGGTATAGTGACAGGAGCTTGAGTCAGCTGAACACATTCACTAGGTTAGGGAAGCAGAGAAACCGTACCTACATAAACACAGAAACACACATATGCATACAAGTAAATAATAAAAATTGAAAAAGAAAAAATTTGCAGTGCTTCATCTATGATCGCTCATAAGATTCCTCATTCTCGACAATATATTGGATATACCTCAGTATAATCTGTTCTCTAGGAGACCAATATGATCATTTTTGACTCTACAAGTGTAGCTAAGAGTCTGGGGGTTCATTTAAATGTGGATTCATGAGTTTCTCCCTTGCCTTCTTATCATCCCTGTAAAGAATCTATTCTGTCATTTGGAAGTAGATTATTATTTTATATAATCACCCTGGGAATCTTCGTCGATAGGTTTATGAACCACATTTAATTAATATTGTTTTTGAGTCTGTAAAAGGAACAAATGGACTCTATGTACTTTAGCCAATCACGTAGAAAATTTGCTTTCTCTCAGTTGAGTTAAAAATTTGTTTGCAGATGATTTGAGATTCTAGTTCTTGGCCGTTTCCAGGGTTATATTACCAGCTAATTGTGGAATCATGTCTTTAATAATCTAGTCAAGCTGGAACAAGAAGGTCCTCAATGTTCACAGGATATTATAAAACAAAATAATACTAGAGTTGGTTATAAGCATTTTTCCAAGTGGTCTCTCCTATGTTTTGCTCTCTCATTCCATTTGTCCACTTGAATCATAGTTCATTTTTCTTTTTTGAAAATAGGGTTTCAGTGTAGCACAGCTGGCTACACAGTGTGATGCCCAACTCTCCTGAATTGGTGATCCTCCGTCTCAGCCTCCCATGGGCTGAGATTGCAGGTGTGGGACACTATGCCAAGATGAAGAAATTAATTTGGAACTTATGCTAAAACATACATCATTAATGATTTAGAATTAATTTAAATAACATAAAGCACGATTGGAATAAATTTAGCCTGGCCAAAATTAAAGTATATAATCAGAAGCCCAGCTTAGTGATAAGAAACCTTACAATCAGCTTTCAGCCATGCACCCTTCTGGGGAGATCTTCAAGACTCTTGCGACAATTGTAGCCTCAGGATGGCTTGAGAGGCCCTGCATTCTTACAGAAATGCCCTCATTTCCTACGATGCCAGGCACTTAGGAGCCAACAGTAATTTGAAAATATTGTAAGTCAAATATCCATATTTAACACATCTACTGCTAATGCAGTGGATAATATATCCACTGTTTACCCCAGAAAGGTGACGAGGCTCCCAGGGAAAGGATCATTATTCTTGTGTTCCCAAAGCTGACTGGAGCTCAGGTCACTGCTGCTGCCCAACACTGAGACAGTGGGCCACACTGTACCTTCCAAGCTAGGAGTGTTCAAATAGTGAAGTGCGAGTACTATTGAATACACCATTTGAAGTTCAGCTGAAGTGCATCCTTTTTAAAATACATTTTAATAAAAACACTAGTGTTAGAGGAACCAGAATCGGGTATTTTTAAATGCCTAAATTTTCATCAGAGGCAATACTTTTATGTAAAACACTGTAGCAGTGCCTTCAGGAAAGAGCACAGGATTTTAGTAACTGATAGGAATCGAAGAGAAGAAACACCCATGTGAGAAGGCATGCATGCAAGCTCCTTTATATTGTTTTCTGTGAAAGAGTTTCTTTTCCTATCAAAACCAAGAATTGAAATTGTGGATTGAGACAAATGTTCAAAAAACACCACTGTCACTCAAAGAGACCCTCAGTGTTCAATGCTGCTCTGGGAAGGCCCAATGAGAGTTAGTAAACTCGCAGGTGCTCCACAGCTGAAGAAGAAATGACAATGGAATTCACGTGTTGTATGTATTCACATGTATGCAGAGGGAAGGCTTTAAGGGGGTGGAGGGAGCAAAATTCAGGGCTGCAGGACTGTACTCCAGTGGAGTCATCATGATGTAATATACGAAATTATCAACTCACTGTGGGAGTTGTAATTCAATACACCCTTGAGTACATGCATATTGTACATAGTACTATTTTTAATGTGCAATGAGAATTAAATACCTTGTTTTAAAATCAGGGAAAGGGGCTGTGGAGATAGCTTAGTGGGTAAAATACTTGTTTTGTAAGCTTGAGGACCTGAGTTCAAATCCCAGAACCCATATAAAAAGTAGAGCAAATGGGACACACATGTAATCCCAATGCTGAGGAGATGCAGACTTGAGAATCCTTGGGGTTCACTGGTAGCCAATCTAGCCTAGTTAGTGAGCTCTGGGCCAAGAGTCTATCTTCCCAGCTCTCTCACCTGAAGTGGTACCAGCGTCGTTCTGCATGTGAAGCAGAAGCACACCCACAGGTATATCTCCAGTCTCCTTTTCAAAAGTAACAGACTTCAGCCATGTGCTTCTGCTCAGGTGGCCTTACCCTAATATCTTAGAGGAAAATACAGTTTAGTCATTTACTTTATTATACACTTATTTTTGGCATGTCTATGAGGTGTGTGTGCATGTGTGTATGCGAATTTGGATGTGTATGAGGACATGTGTGTGTGTGAAAGTGGTGGCAAATGTGTGTGTGTCCACATGCATGTGGAGGCCAGAGATTATATTACATGTTTTCATTAATCATGTTCAACCTTATTTTTGAGACAGGGCTTCTCACGAAACGTGGAGCTCCCTGCATTGGCTTGATCAGCTGGACCACCAGAACCATGATCCTTGCCTCCCTGCATACACAGCCCTGGGATTCCAGGGGAGCATTGCCACACCCAGCGTTATGTGGGAGATGTGGATACAAACTCAGTGCCTTGAGAGTTGCTGGTCTTCAGTCCACGTGGGGTGATGTCAATGAAGAAGGTGGCAGTGGCAGAAACAATGGAGTCTGTCCTCACCGGCAGGAGGCAAGCAAAGCAGGCCAGCAGCACTACTACTACTACTCTTCCTTTGACCTCTTTCTATCTGGGTCCTTCTGGAAGATGCTGTCAGTCTGGAGGGTCTTTCTCAGTTAATCTTTCCGGGAATTGCCCTCACAGTCCTTATCAGAGGCGTGCCTATTATTTGATTCCAGATTCACTCAAGTTGACAAAGGTCCATCACCATCATGTCAATGCTTTGTTTTTATAATTTATGATGAATTGTCATTCCAAGTTTTATTTTATTTTTTGGAGGGAGGTAAAATCCATTGTTTGTACAAAGTTATTTTTTTTTTTGTGTGTATGTAGGGTATTTGGGCTCAGCCAACATGGCAAAAAAAAGTGTGAAAGAAATTAATTCTCTTTGAAACCCGCAAAATATCATAAAATAACTGCTAATTCTCCTTAGAACAAAAATACAAAAGGAAAGTACTTTGTTTTATGACTTGCTCAGCAGCTCAAGTTACCTCAGTTATTATTCTTTCTGAATAAATAGCTACCTACTACATAATTACCTTGCTTTATGGTGAATTTAGGGAACTATTCAAAAATAGGTTGCAAATCATGTGGTAAGTGGGAGGGTGTGGGCTGATCTACTAGTAATTTCAGTTTTTAAAATACAGATTTAAGCTTAAGTGTTTGTGGTTAAATAGTGATTAAATGTCATCATTTGGGGAAATGTTACCATGTCAGAGTCATCAGTGATACAAATGAGAAATACTAAGGAAAAGGTAGTGAAAATATGGTCTTCAGTATTCAACATCATCACACTCCAATATGTTTCATTCAATTTGAACCCCTTTGGAAGAAAAACGTTTTTGGTGTTTTTAATAGAATTGCTTGTTATTAAGCTTTACAAATATTTTTGCAGTTGCTGGCAGAAGTGACAGCTGTACCACTTGGCCCCCCTTAACCCCTCATGCCTGAAGAGTGCTGCAGAGAAGTGAAAGGTCACACCACATTCTTGTTTCTAGGGCCTCTACATATTACTTATCTAGGTCTTCTATGTAAAATTCTTCTCAATGTAATGAAATTTTAACTGTTTTAAAGGCAGAGATCTTGTCTTATTCTTGAACAAATATACAAATTTTCTAAAACACTGACATTTCAGTGGCTAGTTTTATATATTTAGAATAGTTCATTTTTACCTGACCCTTAAGGTAATACATCTTAAGGTATAAGAATTCAGATACTTTAACATGTTCATGTTGTGTAAGTGGCAAGAATGCTGTGATGGATAGGTCTGCTTAGACATTTGAAAGGGGGCCAGCCACTTTCACTATTATGGAACTTACCCTGAGTCTGTAGCATCAATAAATCCCTTCCTCACATAATTGTGCCTGGTTTGTAGATTCATCCCACCAGTGTGTGGCTGACTATGACAGATTTGGTACCAGAGAGTAGGGTAATCTTGCTGAGATGAATCTGACCTCGTGGATTTTGGTCTTTTGGAACTTGTGTGCTGGAGGAATGGACATGGACTTGGAACTTGCAACTGAAGATACCTTTCAGAGCGGTAAGCCAAGTTTTATGGGCTATTTTGGTGAGAATTTGGAAATGCCGTATAGAGAAAATTGCATTTTGAGGCTTGGCTTGTGAACTTTCTAAGGAGGAGAGACTACAGAAAATGTTATTGGAATTACATTACTGGAATAAAGGATGGCTGTGTTTTGCTTGATCAAGATTGCATTTAAGAAATGGACTACTACGTTTGGCTAACAATACATAACTGAGAATTTAAAATTTAAGGTTGTAAAAGCTCATAGTAACTTTAATTTATTGGCACAGACTGGTATTTAGGTTACTGAAGCTGCTATTAGCAACACATTAGAAATCCTAAAGAAGATAGCCTAACTGCTTTACATTGAAGCAATGGAAAGGATGCCTGAGGTGTTTCCACCCAGGAAGGACTGAATAAAAGATTGTGCAAACTCTTTTGGACAGAGATAGCTGAAAGGAAGGAACTTCCTCTTCAAGGTCATGATTAATTTGGTCTCTAAATTATCAGTATTGCTGTGTCCTGCACCCCAGGTATTGCTTTTGGAAGCATGAGAAATGCATGTGTGAAGTGGGTTATGAAGCATACAGTTCCAGGAGCCAGTTCTGAGATGTGGTTCATGGAGAAGGGCATGAAGTCCCTGGTAGGCCAGTGAAACCTTTGGTAAATGGACCATGGTTTGCAATGGAGACCCGAAGATGTTTTGAATATACCAGGACTGTGCAAGGGCTACCATTGAACACTACTGGCTTGGATTAGAAGTTTTCCCCAGTTACTCAGCCAAGCTGGAGGGATGGAATTGGAAAATCTGGAGACTGTCAGTCACTGGTTGTGATATAGAACTTTAGCTGCAGATATTTGATATTTGCCTAATGGTTGTTGAGTTTGCATTGGTCTAATCTCTCTTTTTTATGCCTCATAGCAGTTGGAAATGTTTTCTCTGTGCCATTCCTATCCCAGGCATTGGTTACTTTCCATGCTGAACTGTTGATGGAAGAGACCCACGAGGTCCACAAAATAAGACAGGCTTATGTTAAAGCTCTTGAATACCCACCCCAGGCAAAAGGTAAGACCTATTGCTGAAGATACCACAGATTATTGTCATATAACACTGAGAGACCCTGTTAATCCAGAATGGTAACCAGCCCCCAGATGGTAGCATGTGTAGTGCTGGAAGGTTTTACATGAGCTGCCAGGGGAAACTGACCAAAGATATTCTGAGAATTCAGAAGACACTTATATACAACACTGAATGATGCAACAAAAATTCTGAAGACACTGCTATATGATAGAGACCTGTAAGCCAAGAAGTGCTCATCCATGCAATAGTGGTGCTAAACCTAGGTGGGTAATCAATGGCTTCCTAATTGGCTAAGAGATCCACTCAGTGGCAAGTAACCCTTAACTGGAACTGGGATCCATGGTGAACCCATATGAGGACCAAGGACCCAGGCTCCAAGGGGAAACCCCCGCCCCCACTAACCAGAGAGCTACAGAGAGGCTATACCCATTAGAATCTTGCCAAATTATCAATTTTATATCATTTAACCTATACTGATCTTAATCTCTGTTGGAGATTCTGTTTGTATGTTTCAGAAGGCAACGAAAACTGTGGACAACCCAACCCTAACAACAGGACCCGAGATGCTGCTTGTCACTCAGGCAGGAGATGAACCATCCCTAACTTATGATATTGAGCCCAAACAAATCATTTAAGGAAGTGGCAAGATGAGCAAGAGGCAGACCTACCTCCACAGCAAGTCAGATAAACTAGGAAAAGATAATGGATACAAACACTGAGAATACTCAACACAATCCACAGCAGAAACCCAGAGACTCTTAAGACCTCAACAGGAAAGCAGACCTAAAACTCACCCACCATGACTCAGGGATCTGAACAGAAGAGGGGGTGGAAAAATTGTAAGAGTCATGTGGGGGAGAATACCCAGAGCTATCACCGCAGCAACAACACAGAAAGAAAAAAAAAACTGGCTACCTCTAGTACAATCCATAACCCCTTATCCCATGGGCTGGTCCAGGAACCCCACTAAAGACGGCCTCCAGTGTGTTGGGGACAGGGAGGAGGGAAATGGGGGTAACCATCATACAACTTGCTCATGCAATGTATCTAAATATTGACAATAAATATGAAAAGAGTATATAACTTGTTTTTATTTTACAGAACTCACATTTAAGAGAGATTGCCTTGTGTTGGGGGGTGATTATGTGTTTGAGATTGTACCTGGGATAGTTATATCGTGTTAGGTGGAATTATGATCTTGTTACTGTCTTTATCTGGAAATTAAGTATGATGTCAGGAGATAAATTTTGATGTCAAGTTGACAGGGGGTGGACTTGTGATGGTTAGGTTTTGTTGTCAACTTGATCTTTTTAATTATCTTGGGTGGGTGTCTGAGGATGTTTACAGGAAGGCAGCCTCTGAGTAAGGAGCAGGAAGTAAAGAAGCTCAGAGAAGCTAAAAATGAACAAATCTTCCTGAGAGGGCAGCGTAGGAAGGAAATTTCAGACTCAGGAAGCCAAGAAATCTGGGATAGGGTTTTAAGACCCTGCCTTAAGGCTATGTAAATGGGGAGAAAATCTTTTCTCCAGCCCCCCTGCCTATTTGCTGTTCTGTGTGGTGTTGGTGATGGGTTTTTCTCTCTCTGCTTAGACCTGTAAAAGGGCCAGCATCTTTCACTATTATGGAACATCCGCTGGATCTGTAGCTTCAATAAATTCTTTCTTCCCATATCTGTGCTTGGTTTGGAGACTCATCCCAGTAGTCTGTGAGCTAACTATGACAAATGTTAATTTAGAATCAACTTTACAAGAATAAATATTTTTTCTTATAAAATTATTTATTTATTTAAGCCAGAGAAAGACAAAGAGAAAGAGGCACACAGAGAGAGTGAGAGTATGGGTGCACCAGGACCTCTAGCCACTGCAAATGAACTCCAGATTCATGTAGCACTTTGTGCATCTGGCTTTATGTGGGTACTGGGGAATTGAACCTGGTCATTCAGGCTTTGTAAGCAAGTGCTTTTAACCTCTGAGCCATCTCTCCAGTTCCAGAAATATTTTCTATACCAAGAAAGAAAAGCAAATTCCTTACTATTGTAACATTAGGACATTAATAAACTTCTTCTAGAATTGAAAATGAGTTTAATTTGAAATGTAATATTGCCTTTAAAGTTTTTTTAACATGTTTGGTAAAGTGAATTTAGTATTTGCTGAAAATTACAAAGGAAAGGTTGAATCACAAATAGTCAAGATCTGATCTTTCTAGCATGAAAAATCCATTCATGTTGGAAAATAGACGGAATTCTCCAAAAAATGCTTTGCTCATAATCCCCATATAAGAGTAGACAATGTATAAATAATGTGCATGTAATTCAAATAATGAGTGACATCTGGCTTAATGCCATAGAATATTATGCTTTTATCATATTTGGTCATGGAGAAGAGATAAAGAAAAGAAGGAAGAGGGGTCATGTTTGACAGACTGAAGTAATGTCTAAATTACTTAATTTTTATTCTCAATGTGTGTTGAAAATATGTTAATGCACAATTTCAAAAGTTACATTTGTGTTTTCAAATACTAGGACAATTACCTGGAAGCATTCAGTAAATTAAACTTTGAAATGAAAATGCAACTCAACAAGGAGATGGAGACCCTGCAAAAAGCTGTATCAGAAAACAAGAATCAAATGGAGATAATAATAACACCTCTAGAATCCCTTCCTACTAGAGTTAATGATCTGGAGGACAGAACCTCAGATTCAAAGACAAAGCAGAAGAAACTGATTGGGATATCAAACACTTGGATAAATTCAAAAGAGCATGTGAACAAAATATGAGGAAACTTTGGGATACCCTTAATTGACCAAACCTCCAGATCATAGGGATCCAAAGGGGGAAGAAATCCAGGCCAAAGGCATAAAAAACATATTCAACAAAATTATTGAAGAAAATTTCCCCATTCTGGCAAAAGAGAGTCCCATTTGGATACAGGAAATGTACAGAACACTAAATAGGTGGGACCAAAGAAGAAACTCCCCAAGACACATTGTATTCAAAACCCTAAATACTGAAAGCAATAAATATTAAATATAGATGATAATTCAGCCTTAATAACCAGACATGCATCTATATTTTAGTTAAATTGCTACTTAAAGTCTTAAATTTTTTGATCTGTAAATAAGAGATGAAGACTAGATAGGTATTTACGTTTAAAATTCTAATTTTTTAAACAGCAAATCAAAATTATCCTATGACTAGGACCGATAGATGGCAGTACCATACAGTAAAAACAACAAAGGACATAGGAAGTTTTTGGACCTGTCTATACTAGGAAATGTATAAAATGAAAACTCATTATTATGGAGTTTTGAGTGAAACGTAAAACAGAAGTAAAGTGGCCATCACCATCACTTTCATTTTATAATCTAGTTGCACAAAGACAAAGTGAGAAAAATCAAAGCCTGTGTATTTTTATACATTGAGGAAAAGAGAGAAAACACATACAGTTATTTTATATCAACAATGCACTGACGAACAAAATACAAGGTTTCTTTAGGAATACTTAGATACTTCATTTCTAAGAAATTGTCCAGAAAGAAAAGAGTAAGTGAACTGATGTACTTACTGAAAGTAAAGTGACAGTGGACAATGCAGCAAAAGCTCATTAGTTTAGGAAATTTTAATGGTAAACACTTGACCTTGACCTAAAGAAAAAAGAACACTGTTAAGATAGTTTGTGATTAACATTCATCCATTACTAGTGGAATAGTTTATTAGCCTAAGTTAGTGAAATATGTGTTTTCATACCTGGAAGAGCAAGAAATGTCTTTACAGAAATGATGGATGACCTGCACTGTATTTTCATGTCAGTTGTACAGAAGATGGTTTTAGGAAGTTTGAAGACATGCATTGTCATCCGACCATGAATTGTGAGGTTCTCAAAGTCACAATTTAACCCGTGCTTTGTCTCACTTTTTGTGGATCAGAAATTAAGACAATTAATTTCTTATGAAGGAAAAGATTTCTTGAAATCAGTATTAGTATAAATTAAATAAACATATAAATAACATATGACAATTAATGTAAAACCAAATTAAACATATAAATAAACATATGTCAATTAATGTAAAACCAAATGCATAAAATGTATGAATTAGAAGTAACTTTTTATTTCAAAGTGCTTTATAAAAGAACATTCTCACATTGTAATTGTAATCATAACATATATCATAATTATATCGAACATATTTAGTTCGGTGATGGAACCGAACTAATGCTCAAGAAGCAGTTGCTCATTGGCATAATCCAAATATTTAATACTCCTAGCCAGAGAAGGTGCTAGCATTTCCCTATGAGAGACGCCACAGTGCTGCAGAAAAAAAGGGGAAACTTTAGCACGATTTAAATAAAACCAATGATCCCGTGATGTAAGAAACACACACAAGCACAACATTGGTACTGGGCATGAAAATGCTCTAATTCTTGCATTGAACAGGCATTCTTCCAGTGCAGACAAGGCTCCTGCATGAGAACAGATGTGAAAATCTATGAAGGTTCACAACATTGTCCCTGTCAGTAGTCGGTTTACAGAGGCATCCACGCCATCCTGATGTGGCTGTTAACCATATAGATGCAAGGTATGTCACAGAGTAAGCAGATTGCAGATTGGAGCTGGGAATTACGTGGAGGTGGTGAGTTCTGAAAATCTCATGAAATGAGCAAAGGAAATTAGAGAATTAGGAGACAAAGGAATGCCATGGGCGGAATGGGTATTTCTTTTAAACTTTTAATTGACAATTTCCAGAAAATAAACCATATAATTCCCTTTCATTTCCTGCTCTCCCCCCCCCCCCATCGTCCCCCTTTAAGTTAACCTTACACTGAAACGCTTCTTTCCAATTAGGCTCTCTTCTATTTTTTTAATTAAGTAGAAACTTTGTATGGACACATCTTGTGTTGGTACCACCATTTCCCCTCTCTCTGTTCCTGTCTTACTGAGGGCCCTCCTCAGTGGGATTGCTGGTATTCACTGTGAGGGTGTAGATTATGAGTTGTGAGAGAAGTAGTCATTGTGGGGGAGCAATACCTCTGGATATTCTCTCCCAACCTGTAGCTCTTACATTCTTTCCACTTCCTCTTCCACAAAATTCTGTGAGCCTTGGTGGGTGTGATTTTTAAGTCTACTTTAGTGTTAAGCTTTCAGCAGCTTCTGGATTTGTGCTTTGGTGCATTTTGAGTCTCCTCAGTGCCTGTCTTCATCCCCTGGCACAGGTTGTCAGGCTCACAGTGGAAGCAGCATTTTTGCTCATCTTACCAATTCCTCTGTGGTTTCACCTGGGCCCTAGTTGATGTGTGAGGGGTGGTTCATCTCCTGCCAGGGAATCAGCTATCTTGTCTTGTTGGTAGATTTTATTTGTCCTCCATTTCTGCCTTCTGAAAAAGAAAAACAGATTCTCCTACGGAGGAGGAGAGTGAGATCAGTATAGGTTACAGGGAGTAAGTAGGCATTGTTAATTTAGAGGGATGTTGGTGGGTGTAGCCTGTCTTTTAGCCAAAGACTAGTGGGAGCTTCTTGTTAGAGTCCATGATCCTGGTCTCCATAGGAGTCTGTCTTGGTTCCCAGTTCCAGCTATAGGGTTCTATCCACTGAACAGATCTCTTGGCCAACCAAAGGACCATTGGTTACCCACCTAAGCTGGGTACCACTATTGCATAGGTGTGTACCTCTTGTCAGGCTGGTTGCTTTTGTATAGCAGTGTCCCTTGTTTGCTCACAGTGTCGTTGGCCATTTCCCCCCGGCAGCTCAAGTAGCGAATTCCAGCACTATATGGGCTAACCATCTGGGAACTGGCTTCCTTCCAGTTTCTAGCTGGATCTCTCAATGTTTTGTGATTTCTTCAGCAATAGAGTCTTACCTTTTACCTCAGGTGGGTAAGTGCTTTGACAGAAACATATCTTGTTTTGGGGATCTTGTAGTTCTCCCTGAGATCAACAGCTCAATGTTAGTAAGTAATGGATTTCTGGCATTGGGAGTCACAAGCCAGAGACAAGTGTTTTAGGGTTAGGTTTCATCCCACCCTCTCCATGGTCCTTATGACCAGATGATCCCTTATACTCCTATTGAGGTTTGTATCTTTTGGTCTGATATTTAGAAGGAAGGTTTCTGTGGTACCAATTCATTTTGGATTTAGTTCTGTGTATCCCCCCCTTGATCTCCTATTCCCCTCCTCAGAAGCCCACTCTTATCTGTCCCAGGAGTTGCCTGTCAGGTGTGCTTGCAACTGGAGCTGTTCCAGGTTAGGAAGCACAGATGAGGGAGAACATGGGATGTTTGTCTTTCCGTGTTTGTGTGAGCTTGCTTAGTATGATCTGTTCCAAGTCATTCCATTTTCCTATAAATTTCATTATATCATTTTTCCTTCCTGCTGTGTAGAATTCCATTGTGTATATATACCATATCTTCATTATATGCATGGGTATTTCTTATTTAATACCAGGGAATTCTTTTTGCTCTCTTCCTAAAAGGCTTTATTCTTTCTATACCCACTCACCCAGAGCATCGTGGTTATTATCATCATCTTTGTTGTTGCTGCTGGCCATTGTTTGCATATTTTTTATTCAAAGTCAGGTACATTGGTAATATGGCATAGTGTTGTTGTTTGGGGTAGATTTCTACCAGTAATGGCTGGACAAACCATATATTAAAACATACAAGGAGGGGGAGACAGAGGAAGAAATGAGAGACAAAGAAAGAGAGAGAGAGAGAAGGAGATAGAAAAAGAGAGAAATGGAAACTAGAAATAGGAATAACAGGACAATAGAAATATTAGAAGATCAATATCAAAATCAGCCAGGGTTGTGTGGTAGGACTGGAAGAATAGCTAGACAGGGATTTGATGAAGTAGAAAACACATCTGGATTTGGTGTGCTGGAAAATAGCTACTGAAAATATATGCCAGAAAAATTATGTCCTGAGCATAATTGCATCATAATGTTTTTATGCATATTTTATAGTATGTTTAATATAGAAGACATATAAATAACACTATTATTTATGCATTGTTTGGAAGTAATTAAGAGAAGTTTTATCCCCTGGAACAGAGGGCCAGCTCCTTGAAGGCAGGGAATTTTTTTTGATGCACTTGTGTTTTCCTACAAAGTCAACTTCTAAAAACCTTGGATGATTAAAAGTAAAGAAGTTCTCAAATTTTCTACTTTGTAATACATTTGTCTTATGAAATATTTTTCCACTTCTTTTCTTGTCTCTGTAAGAAATGGAATAGCTTTAGATAAAAATTAAGTGGAACTCATCTAATGCTTTTTATATGTATATCCTATTGGTTTTTAAAATTAAAATTGATAAGACATGTTCTTCCTCTCCTTGAGGTTAGCCTTTTCTATACAATTGTGACAATTTTACTGTATTCACCAAAACATTTTTTTTTTACAAAAACATTTTAATTTTCCATTTTATCTTGTTTTAATGTATATTGGAGCACTCCTTTTCGGAGAAAGTGAGTCTTACATGAGATTGCGTTTACTTAATTGAAATCAATTAATGCTCTAAGCATTTTGATTTATAAACACACAATATGAAAACCACCATTTTCAGAAAGCTATTAAGTAAAGTTTTCAGGCCATTGCACTGAGTTAAATTTATTTTTAGGTTTACTTGGTTAGTAAAGTACCCACTTTGTAAGGTAGTTTGAATGCAAACTGCCCCCCATTAACTCAATCCAAGATTGGTGGTGCTTTTTAGGAAGGTTGTGAAACCTTTAGGCGGTGTAGTCTTGCTGGAGAAAGTGTGTCACTGGGGGTGGTCCTGGGTGTACTATAGCCTAGCCATACCTGCCATTCTTTTTCTCTCTACTTCTTCCCTGCTAATGTGATGAGGTGAACCTGGCGTTTCTTACTCTGCCATGCTTTTCCTGCCATGGTAGACTCTATCTCCTGGAAGTGTAAGCTAAAATAAGCTCTTCCCTTTCCTAAACTGCTTTTGCTTGGGTATTTTGTTCCAGAAATAAGAAAGTAACTAATGCATCTAACAAGCATGTGGTTTGATAGGAATCATGTAACAATTCTGGATATGGTGGCATGTGTTTTTAATTTCAGTGCTGGGGAAGCACTGTCATAAAGTCCCCTGGGGCTCATTAGCCAGCCAGTCTAGCCTAATTTTTGAGCTCTAGACCAATGAAAGGCCCTGTTTTAGCAAAGATAGATGGAAGCTGGACTGAGGGACTCACACCTTTAATCCCTGCACTGGGGAAGCATAGATTGGGGGGGTATAGAGTGAGTTCCAGGTCAGCCTGGGGTAGATTAAGACCCTGCCTCAAAAAGTACACAACATAAAACAAACAAAAAAAATTAGGCAATGTTATGCAGTAAATCACTTAGGGATGCATGATACGAAAAGAGAAAGGCTGGATGGCACCTGAGACAAAGACACTGGAGTTTGTCCTTTGGCTTCCACACGCTGCTCATATATATGTGCATCTGCACACACAGATGTAGAATAAAACAAAGCTACTTTCATATTAGCCAAATTTTGACATGTAAACATTAAAAACAGTGGTATATGTTGACTTTGACATAATATACATTGGCCTATGTTATTTCAGTATTTAACTTATCGTAAAGTGACAAATTAGATTTGCAAAACCTACTTGTCATGTAATAGCAAATACAGAGTGTGAGGTCCACTTCTATTGTCCTTTCATACACTCACTTTTATTAGAACCTATGCTTAGACATAATGATATAAATTCAAGTATTATCACAATCAGGTAGGATGCAACAATAAAAAAATATTTCATCTTTTGAAAACCTATACATGCTATGCACCTCTACTGATTCTAAGAATAATGACAGATCTCCTGAATCTTTTTGGAAATCTGTTAGTCATTTATGTTAATAATAGTAATATAAACAATTATGATTTAAAAATATCTAAAGTTCTAAAAGTCATATCACAGAAAAAGGAGAGTAAACTTATCTGGGTGTGGTCATTCATGTGCCATCCATTCCTTATTGTCCCTTCTTACTGCCCCACAGGAGAAATATTTAGGGAATAAATACATATCAAGTTAAGCTCAAAGTCATGATTATTCCTCTGTGTCTCTTATTGTGCACACACCTTTAGAACAACATAAACCACAGCATGTTACAGCCACACAGAGAACGTCTCTTTCCAAATCCCTCACCACAGATTGGGTTTCCAGTTACTTGATGAAGGATTGCATTTTAGAGGGTGGTACTGATGAAGGGGTCAGGATGAGGTGGGGACAGTGCTGTGGTAGAGTTTAGAGATGGTTTACTTTGAGTCCATGGCTTCCCTGAGAATGACTGATCAGGGCTAAAATACAGAAAGCATCTTCCAGTCATCACTTCTTATCAGTGGTGTGAGAAGGCTGTAGCCTCAGCAGCCCTTCAGAGGCTGGGCTCATCTTTCTTGTACCTGAAACTCTGAAGCAGTGGACCCAGGTGTAAAGGCAGGTATGGAGGAATGAAGCTTATGGAAGACAAGAAGGAATATGAAGACAAGTGGAGGTTGGGCACAGCAGGTAGCAGGCGAATTGTCTGACATAACCTACTGTCATTACTAGCTATTTTTATATGGTCTTTGTTCTCTTCTGGCTATCATCCATTTCTTTGTTCCTCTTTTGAAGAGAAGAACATCTAGAAAATTCCATTGTCCACTATCTTCAGTTTTTTTTTTTCTGGCTCTTCTTGAACAACCTCAAACAGGCCTTTATACTCAGCATGGTAATGAGACAGATGAACAGCCTTGTTACAAAGCCAGAGACTCCTTCTTTTCTTTACTTATCAGCAGCTCTTGGTGTAAGTGCTTACCCCTTTTCTTTTGCAATTCTTTGTGCATTTGGTTTTCAAGACTGACCTTTCCTCATCTTTCTCCTACTCCACTGTTTATTGTCAATTTATTACTTTCTTGCTAAATTCTTTAAATTCTACATTCTTTAAAGGTGGAGCTCCCCAGCGCCCCAGTCTTCAGACATCTTGATTTCTCTGACTCTCACAAGGATCTCCTCAATCTTTAAATATCACCTAAGTCTTGGTATATTTCTGACATTGCTGAACTCAAATGTCTGACTAACCATGTCAAGCTTATTGTGCTCAAAAGAGATATATGACTTTTTCTTCCCAAGTCTGTTATTTTCCAGACTATTTCAGCTTATAAATGGCAAATTATTCTATCTGATCAAAAATCTTGAACTCCTTTAAAACCCCTTTGTTTACCTTATACCCTTTCTTGTTTTAGAATTTGTATACTTTCTGCCTCCTCCACCTGCAGGTGTGTTTTTTTTTTCCCCCTCAGATACCTTCAAGCCTTCCTTGTTCCAATGTTTTCTTTAGGTTTTTCCCTCAGAAGAGGATAGCAGTTTTGTAACTGTTTATTTATATATACCACATTTCTCCCCATATTTCTCTAATGAACCCTAATTATATATAACCCTCATTTATTGTCTTTCCCCATTAGGAAAGAAATGCCATGAGGGTAGGATTTTTATTTTTATTTTTTTCTTTACCATTATGTAGAAGTTGCCTGGAATAGTACTTGACATATAACATAAATGCTTATTAATATTGGTAACATTTATTGACTGAATTTATGTAAGAGGGCTTAGGACATAGATGACTGATCAGTCGCAGTGGGAGAAAGCACTGGGACACAGAGAGCTCTAAACAGATTGAATGAAATATAAATACAGAGCAGTCATACCAGCAAACTATAGATATCACTATGCCATAGTAAATCAGAGGAAAAAAACGACCACGGCCAGGGTCCAGTGCATTCTGTACTCTTACCTACTCACAATCTGTCTTTTTTATCTCCTTCACCACTAGAGCTTTTTCTGCATTTAAAAATCCATACGTACAAAAGAAAAAAATCAGAACAAAATCTGTCTTTGTGTTTTTCAAGCAAATATAACCCATTCCATGTGAAATGTCCTGTTGCCCTCTTGTCTTTGTCAACTATTCTTTCTGACTGATTATAACCACTACACGAGCCTAGGAGTCATTAATTTACAAATGTTTATTTACGATTTTCCTACATACGTGTTTCAGGAGACACAAGAAAGGCAGCACAATTTTATACAACATGGCCAAGTAATTTAAATATAGAAGAGCAAGAGTAAATAAGAAGAAAGTGAAGTTAGAAGAAATTAAAAAAAACCCCACAAATGAAATTTTGTTAACAGAGTTTGCCATGGAGCTGAGTAGGCTAACTCTACCAGGTGGGCCAAGTCCAGCCCACTGCCTGATTATAAATGAAGCTTTACTAGAATTTGTTTATGCATTGTCTACAGCTATTTTCCCTCTATGACAGCACTGAATCACGATAGAGAGAGTGGTCTGCAAAGATGAAAATATCTACCATCTGTCTATTCCCTATGTTAGCTATTTCCTGCCATAAAGTCCTATACACTTACACCGACTAGGCTGCGACTTGCTTCCAGCCTCTCCAGTTTGAGTGCAGAGTAGCTTTCTAGTCAAAGAGCAATTCCCAAAGTTAAGACCAGAAAGAAAGTTTTGGTTAAAAATATTTTATGAATATTAAATGATGTATGGTTTCACTTATAGGCTCCCCGGACTATAAACATGGTAGACAAATTCTATTCAGGTAGTTGAAAAATTTCCCTTCATATTGTGTGAGGTAATCAGACCAAAATCCAGCGCTCTAATACAAGAAATATGGGAACCATTGCATTTGACATCTCTGTTCACATGACATAACACCTCTTTGGATATTTCTGTCACCTTTTAAAAATGTTTGTTAATGTTTTATTGGTCTTTAAGTTTGTCTGATTATGGCTAAATTACATTTTTGGTACACTAGGAAAAGCCCTCAAATTATATTATGAGTAACCAAAACCACATTTCCAATGGTATGGGGTATTGAAGGGAATGGCAAGCTTGTAGATTATTAAAATTTGGGTACTTACGATGGAGATGGCACGAGATGGGACTGGTGACAAATTTGAGGTCATGTTTTAAAGGAATATTATCAGAAATTTTGGTTTTATAAATTAGAAATAAGATTCCCTTCAAGATTTCTAGTTCAATGTTTTAAGGCTTGACTTTTACTGGTAAAAATGAAGTAATTTTAAAGGCAAAGAATGAATCTACCATACTTTGTGTTGCCCTAAAGCAACCTAAAACAGATGCTCTTTCTTAGCATGGAGTGATATGAGTCAAATGGACTATTTCTAGTGAGTTCTTCAGCCTTCCACGGCCCTTAGATATTTAATGTCATCTCCTTAATGTTCATAACTACCTTCCCTCAAGGTCAAGAGTTTTTTGATTCCTCCCATTCCCCCTTTCCTGCAGCGTTTTTAGCACAAACACATGCTCTGTCTGTCAGGTACAGTGTAAAAATGACTTCGCTGGAAGGCGTGGAGATTTCTGGGCCCCAGCCACACACGGAGAGAGTATTATAAGCAGATGGCCTCATTACTATCTCCAGCATGAGCCAGGGAGAAGCAGCATTGGGTTGGGCTTTTGACAGGATGTGACAGTCTCTGTCCTCTGATCTTCGGTTCTATACCTTGGTCTGAAGTTCTATCCTTAGGCTCAGCTCAAAACAGCTCTGTCTGGAGTCTCCATTTTTTCTTCTCATTTAAATTCTACTCAGCATGATAAAATGTAAATAAGATTTCTCCTTTAGTTGCTTTTTTGTATGCCTGGGTGGCTTTACTTGCTGACATTTGCCCCTCTGAGAGTCCCAAATTCCCTTATACTCAGTTCTTCAAGGAGGTCTGTCAGCTGCTCTCCTGGCTTTCAGCTGTTCAAGCCTCTTTCTGCCACCTCCATTCCTGGATTGCACTCTGATCATGTGAGCATTTCTCAGCCTTGCTTTTCACTGCCTGTCAAACTGTTCTAAAGTTAGTATGCCAACATCTCTCCATTTCTCCAGAAAAATGTGGTTATAAGACAATTCAGAACAAATCCAGGTCAGCTTGGAGGGTAAGAATATTTTCACACATTAATTAGGAACATAAAGCTTATGGTGGTGGGGAAGAAGAAAAAAAGAGAACTCAGTGAGAGCCTAAAGGCCCAATTTTTACTCATTCAGACTCTGCATTTCAAGTTCAGACAGGCAGGCAGCCTGTCAAACTTGTCTCATGGGGACAAGACACATACTCTTGTCTTATTTTCTTGAATCCCTGTAATGTGGTTTGGAGAAAGCAGTCTTCTGATTTTCTCTCCTGAATGTTTCCCTTGTAGTTGTTATCATGCATCCTCAAGACTTACTGAGGTAGTGGCCCTGCGTTTACCATAGGATACCTTCTACAGCTCTCAGCACAGAGCTAGGATCATTTCATGTTTCTGTTTTACTCCATGCTGACTTCCTCCTCAGGCTCTTACTAGGATTATCTGGTTACTAGTTGTTCCCCCTTTACATCTTCCCAAGTTAGGGTTCAACAGAAAATAAAAACACATTTCTCTAAAGAATTCACATAAAGTAACTGGACCCTTTACCTTATTTGAGTCACGTCTACCCCATGACAAGTTACTGTGTACAGAGGGATCAAATAGCCTCTTTAGTGGACAAAGATCACCTCCACTTTAAAACACACAAGATTTAGAGGGAGACAGATGATCCTCAAAGGAATATTAAGGTTTTTCTTTCCCAAAACACATCTGAATACTAACTATAATGCTCTATGAATGAAGGAGAGCATAGCACTGTGCTCCTGGAGCTTCCATGAGCCCTGAGCAACGAATACAGTGTAGCGCTCAGAGACATTTCCCAAGAATGACTCAGGAAAAGAGATGATGAAATTTGGAAGCTACTAGAGGAAATGAGATGGTCACAAGGTATGGCTTAAGCCCGTAGTTTGCTGAGGATCATGGGAAACCTGTTACTGATTCTATAATAAAGTGTGAGGCCTTAGCATCATCCACAAAATCTTTTATATCATGAACTCAGTTCATTTCTCTTTTATCTCCTGTCAATATCCATCGTACTCTCTGTTATCCAACCCTTTATAGTTTCTGTATCAGTCTCTGAACACATTATGCTATTTAACAATTCAATAATCCTCCTCATTGTTATCCTTCATTTTTAAAAGTTGTTTATTTATTTGCAAGGAGAGAGAGAGAAAGAGAAAGAGAGAGAAAGAAGGAATAAGAATGGGCATACCAGAGCCTCTAGCCACTGCAAACTCCAGATGCATGCACCAATTTGTGCATCTGGCTTTACATGGGTACTAAGGAATCGAACCTGGGTCTTTAGGCTTTGCAAAGCCATCCTCCATCCTACCCTCATTTTTAAAACGAACTTTAAAAAACACAAGAAAAAATAAGTTCCACTCAGTAACTTGTTTCTATTTTAGAATGCTCTTTCATGCTCTTTCCAGACTTTCACATTTCTATTTCTTCATTAGGATTAAACTCAAATGATATTAAACTGTGTTTTTATAAAGGTCTCATGAGGAGCTCATTAATCACCTCTGGCTTGAATGCCTGGGTGGATGGTGATAGCATTAAAATAAGGAGGAGGAAGCTAGTTTGGTTATCGAGAAGTGGAGGAGTACCGGGCGTGATGGCGCATACGTTTAATCCCAGCACTTGGGAGGCAGAGGTAGGAGGATTGCCTTGAGTTCAAGGCCACCCTGAGACTACATAGTGAATTCCAGGTCAGCCTGGGCTAGAGAGAGACCCTACCTCGAAAAACAAAAACAAAACAAAACAAGCAAACAAAAAAAGAAGTAGGGGAGGATAATGAGTCCCACTTAGCAGAGATGAGTCTCAGGTGCTCATCTAGAGGTGATACTTAATAGCACTAGATCTAGATATCAAGAACAGCCAGCAGTGAAGATAGTGATCTATGCGTTGTAATGAAAAGATGGGGTAAGATGCTGGTGAACTATCATGGCTGATCCTTAGATAACAGGAGATGTAGGAGGACCAAGGCAGAGTACTCACTGGTACAAGTGAGAACAAGAGAAATGATTCTCGGTTACACATTGTTCAGGGAGATAGTATTTGGAGGAACAAGTGATTTGTGTCTAATGGTAAAAAAGCAAAGGGATGATAAAGATCAGTAAGTAACCAATGTCGTTGGCCAGTCGAAAGGTGTGGGGAATGGTTTGGAAAATTTGGAAGAAAACTGAGGGCTATAGAGGAAGATCCCTTTGGAATTAAAAATTTCAAAAGACCAGACTCCTGAGCACCATGTGTTGGGAACTAGAGATACAATTTTTTATTCAGTCCAGATAAAAGAATTGGAGGGACAGCCTTGGTGAAGGACATTCATTACAGCATCATAATAGATTTCTTCCCAGCATATTTCCTTTGAAGAGAGAACTCTATTATGTGAACATAATAATGGAAAAATACAACTTCTGAACAATCACGTCAATAACTCTTTGGGGACAAAGCTGACCAAATACATTATTACATCCTACCACATAGCACAAAAATGAAATTCACTGATCTGGATATAAAGGAGAAATTATTGCCTTGTTCTGTCAAAACAAATGTTGGCATTCATTATATCCACAGGATTTCTACTTTTTATACAAACTTAATTTTATAGTTACTAAATTGTTCAGTGTTGGTTGCTTGGTGAGAAGAAAACAAACATATAAAGAGAAAAAATCCCGGAACATAGCATTTTTTTCAATGTTCCGTATTGACGTATTAAAATCTCTTGGTTTCAACTGTGGTAGTAAAAGGTTGTGTGGTCATGGCATTTAAGTTGGTAGTCAGAAAAAGATCTTAAAGACACTGAGATTTTTTTTTGCCATTGTTGCTATACCTGGATTCAGTTTCCACCAACAACTTAGTCAAATGAATCAAGCTCAGAGGAAAGAGGATCTGAAGGATAGGCTTAAAATCCATGAAACAAATTCTTAGCAAAAGTTATAATCAATCAAAAATATGCATCTTCCCAAAAGCCCATGTTGAAAATTAAAGCAAAAATCAGAAGAAGGCTGCCTGATGAACATATGGATTAAAAATAATATCCAAGTATTCTCATCTATTAGTCTATAGCCCCTGGTCTATCCAACGAAACAGACATATTGCCCATGTTTTCCTGTAAAATCTTTTTTAGCATGTTTGAGACTGGTCCACCTCTTGATGTCTCTTCAGTCCAAAGGAAATTGCACACAAACCTTTCTGCATATTTTAGTGTTTCCACACACTGTTAGACACTCAGTCTTGCAATCTCAGGTTGGAGATGTATAGTCTAAGCCCTTATCTTTAATGTTTAAGCAAATCTTTTAATTTAATAAACCCATATTTAGATTAAGTAGCCTGTGCTTTCTTCAGGCCAACAAATTCTAGTACTGTGTAGCTCATTAGTGGACTCAGACAAGGAAATTGGCATACAGGTACCTGCCCCAGCCAGATTGTATGACTGACTACCCAGTGCTCTGCCTATTTGATAGAAGTAATAGAAATCCTCTTAGTACTTTTTTTTTAGTGTGGAAGAGGTTCTGAGATAGAAGAATTAAAGTTAATGTCAATCCTAATGCCACACAAATAACAGGAAGTCAGTATACTTCTTTGTGAGATCTCATGGCTCCTCTAAATTCAAACTTTCTTTCAGACTTAATCCCACACCATGTTTTAATGTGGCCACTTGAAGAAGCAGCGTGCCAAGAGTGTTTCCCTCTGTTGTGGGAGATGATATTGGGTCACTTATTCAGATCTATTGCTGATCATATTTTTTTTGTTCAGAATTATTCTGATGTAAAATGTACTGAAGCAATTATAGAATTTTGGTTACTCTTTTAATTTTTTATTGACAACTTTCATACATGTAATTATGTATTTTGATCACAATCCCCCTAACCTTATTTTATCCTTTCATCCTAAATCCACTAAACCCTTTCTTCTTTCCAACTAGTCCTTCTTCTATTTTGAGGTCTTTTCCATGTTGAAATGTTCAGGTCTTGTGGAGGTAGTATTGGCCTCTATGAGATCATGAAGGCAAGTCTCTTCCTGTCCAGAGAATTGCATTTCAAAATACTCCTTCACCACATCCTGTGGCTCTTCCGTTCTTTCTGCCCTCTCTTCTCCAAAGCTCCCCGAGTCTTGGATGTCATGATAGAGATGTCTCATTCAGTATGGGACATTCATCAGCCACCTGAATTTTATATCTTTGTTGGTTTCTTTTACATTTTGAATCTATAAGACAATAGAGGGACAAAACAAGGGTAGAATCTTTGAAATGCTAACTATTGTCACTATTAATATATTTCATCACATATACTTGATTAAACAGGCTGAGTTATGTCCTAACTTGTGAAATGGCATGGCATCATAGAATGAGAGCTAATGACTGTTTCGGTCTGAGATGTGGCTCCCAATCTCCTATGGTAAAGGCCTTGTCAGTGGCTTGTGGCAATATTGTGTGAAAGTCCATTGGGATTTGTGTGGGTTGGCCTCTAGTGACAGGAAGCTAAGTCACTGAGCGTGTATAGGATACTGAGAGCTCCACCAAGTTTTCCTCTTTGTTTCCTGGCTGCCCAAAGGTGAGAAGCTTTCCTCTACCGGGCATGTCTGCCATGATATACTATGTCATTAGAGGTCCAAACTGGAGTTATGGACTTCTTAAAATTCATGTATCCTACATAAAATGTGTCCATATGATTCATATATTCTCCTAAAGCAATTATATAACTATGGAAGGCAATTCACATAAAAATTGAAATGATAACTACTGATAATGTTTGACTACTGTGTTCTGTCTGAACAGTTCAAATTTGATGTTTACATGTCTTTGATGAGTACGGATTTTCTAATTTTATGTTTCCTTTTATGAACTAAGACACATAAAACTAAGCATCTCTTAAAAACGATAGAACTTTAGGTCTGGAAATGGTCCATGGAAATGATCTGTCTCAGCTTCTTATTTTGCACTTTGGAAAACTTATGCTCAGAAATGTGAACTGATCCAAGGCGAAAGACCTTGAAGAAAGATCCAGGAGTTCCAGCTTCAGTCTAAACCATCTCCTAGGCTTTGATTAATAAGATTCTAAGAACAGAACTAAGTTACTTACCTATAAATGAGCATGAAACTTTGACAGAGGATAGAGTAATGTTGTGAATCAATCATCATCTAGAATCTTAGAGGAAAAAATTAAGAAACAAACATTAAGCTTTTACAATGGAAAAGAGCCTCTTGCTATAAGTCATCATCATTATACTGTTTTGGATACAAACTGTCTTGTAACCCTAAAAAATAAATTGCATATACTTTCAGAAAACTTGAATTGGGCTCTGTATTATGGAAGGAAGCAGAAGAAAAATGATCTATTTTATGGAAAAGATGATTAGTCTTCTAAAAATCTATTGGAATTCACATGAAGAATAACTCAAACACTTTTTAATATGATAGCAGTAAGGACTGTGATTGTTGGTAGAGCACATGCCTAGCATGTAGGAGTTCTAGGTACCACTCCCAATACTAAGGTCAAAAAAAAGAGAGAGAAAATAGAAATGTTATAGAAGATCTAATAATATTATTTTTCCTAAGAAAACCCAATTTTGGTAGAATCCTACTGTGCTTCTTTTCTGCTATAGCTCTCATAAAAGTAACTTTAAGACTGCTGAAGCATTTTGAGACTCTAAAGAGAAGAAAGATATAAGGGACTGTGATGGTTAACCTGTGATTGTCAGCTTGAAAGGATTCAGAATCACCACAGAAACAAATCTATTAGCATGTCTGTTAAGGATTTTCTAGGAAAAAATTAACTAAAATGGGAAGACACTCCCTAAACTTGGACCGTGACATTCCGTAGGCTGGCCATCCTGAACTGTATAAGAAGGCAAAATCTGCATGTGCTTGTTGCAATCATGACTCTTGCTCCTTCCTCCCTTTTGGTGTGATGATGTGATTCCTGGTCTTGTCATGCTTTCCCCACCCTGATGGACTTCCCCTTGAAACTGAAAGCTGAAAATAAACATTTTCTTTCCTTAAGCTACTTCTGATTGGATATTTTATCCCAGAAATAAGAAGCAACATATAAAATTGGTATTGAGAAGTAGTGCCTTTGCTGCATTAAACCTAGTCTGTTGGAACTGGTTTGCAGGAGGAGCATGGAAGGATTTGGAACTTTGGATGAGAAGTCTTACAATGCTGAAAGCAGAGATTAATGGGCCATTCTAGAGGAAGTTTGGGAGAGCAAAGGATCGAAAGATTTGTGTACTGTGAATGCTTGGTTTATGATGTTTCAGAGGAAGAGAAGAACTTTATCGGGAATTGGGCTAGAGGCAGATTTTGTGATATTCTGGCAATGAAAATGGCTGCATTATGTCCATGTCCAGAGACCTTGAACAAAGTTGAATTTAAAAGCAATAGACCAACAGGTTTGGTAGAGGAAATTTCAAAGCACAAAGGCCATCAGTCTGTGGTTTGGCTTCTTTTTGCTGCTCTTATTAAGATCTATAATAAAAGAGAAAAAGTATAGAACAGAATGATATGAAACATATAAATTTTGGCACAGAAAGAAATGTGAGAAAATTTAAAATCCCAGGCTCAGGGACTATAGACACTTCACTAGTAATTGCTGAAGAGATGACCCCCATTAAAGATAAGCCAACTGCTCTCAACTGGAACAAGAGGAAAAATGCTCTGAAGGCAAGACACAGCTGTTGAAGGCTCCAGATTGCAAGAATAGGAATCCTCTTGGAAGGATAAACCGGAAGGGAGAATGCAGATCTCTTCTCCCCAAAGTTAGCTCTCGGAAGCTGGTAGAGTTGTGCTCCATGGGCACCAGGGTTTCTTTCTAACTTGGCCTCAGAACTTGGCAGCATTGCCAACGGAGTAGTAGTTTTGGAGGAATGAAAGGCACAAGGTTGATGAGTCCCAGAGGCCTTTGCACCACCATTCCAGAGAGCCAGTGAAGCTAAGCAATATGAGGCATACTAGAATTCCCTTCAAGGAGGCCCTGTGAGGCCACTGCATAAAGCTGTGAAGGTGAATCCTACATTACAATGGATGTTAGAGATGTTAGAGACGCCAGGATCATGGCACATCAGCCAAGAAAAGCTGTGGGCTCAGGGATCCAGCCCACAAGAGAGGCTACAGGCAGCACAGCTAGAGGGCCAGAATGACCCAAAGCTTTCAGAGTTCATTTGAGCTTATCACAGTCACAGATGGCAGATTTGTAGAGGTGTCCTGCTGGGCTTCAATCTTGCTTTGGCCACTGCTTCCTTGTGGTTTCCTTCTTCCCTTTAGGATTAGGACTGTTTGTGCCAATGCATGTTGAAAGTATGCGTCCTGTTTTATGATGTAATAGGAATAGTTAGGAGACTGTCTCTAGTCCCTGATGAGACTTTAGACTTTTGAATAGTGTTGAAACTGTTAAAAAGGGAATGGGGACTCTTAAAATTGGGCTGAATTCATTTTGCAGTATGAGACTGGCAGGAACGTATGAGGACAAAGGGTGGACGGTTATGATCTAAAAAATATTGTGTTTGAAAGTCTTGTTGACAAGAACTGGGTTTGTGATGGTTAATCTCTGGATGTCAACTTGATAGGATTTAGGAACAACATAGAAACAAATGCATTGAATGTCTGTTAGGGATAGATATGACTAATTGAGGTGGGAAGACCCAGCCTCACCTTGGGTAGCATCATTCCATGTGTTGGGGTCCTGGACGTATAAAACAGAGAAAGCTGGCTGAGCTTATACATTCATTTCCCTTGCAAATTCCTCCCTGCTAGTGTGACAATGTGATTCCTGCTCTGCCAGGCTTTCCCCTCCATGATGGACTTGCCCTCAACGTTCTCAACTGAAAATAAACCATTTCCTTCCTTAGGCTGCTTTTGTTTGGGTATTTTGTTGCAGCAATTGGAAAGTAAGGAACAAGGCTAAAAAACCATGCTGGTATCCTGCTACAGATGTGGAGGGGGCACGGAATATTGCCTGAGGTGCTTCTTTCTTTAATTAGGACAATCCCACTCCTAAATGCTGTGGGAAGAGCAGCCAACATATACCCTAGGGGATCAATCACAGTGTCATGTTTTCCAATTAACTTCCCTTTCTATTATCCCTTATTGATAGCCTTTGAAGTATGCTTCAATTAGCATAAAATTTAGAGCCAGAAGCTTTCATTTCTAAACTTCTAAAGTGCACACTGTCAAAATAATTCTCATGAACAGAATCAGTGAGTGCAATTGTGATCCACAATATGAGGTATTGTGTAGCATAGTGGTTATGAGTTTGGAGACTTTAGCCACCTCTGTACTTTATAGTTGCCTCAAGAGAAAAAAAGGAACCAACAACTTCATGAAGGGTTGTTGCGAGTCAATGAAGTAAACTGGATGCATGATAAGGCCTCGCATTCAGTGTGAACTATGTAACACAATGGCATTGTGTCTGTTATTGTTGCTATTACTAAATAATTATTTGTATTGCTTCTTAATTCCATATTATGTTTTTGTCCCTTTGCTATATTCCTCATTTGGTCAACATGGCAACCTTGAATTCTGTAGCTATCTAGTATTCCTCTCATTTTATTGCGGAGACCGAGGTTGAGTTAATTTAGGAAACTTGCACCTAGCAAAAGAAGGTAGCGTTATATCTCTAAAATTAGCCTGTCTGACCTCAAAAACCCACCTTTTTCATGGCACTGTATTATATTTCAAATGATTTTTTTCTATATTTGTGAAGAGTATGTCCTAAATTTTGATCACCCTGGAAGACCAAGATACTGAATGAAAAACAGGAAGCTCTGCAATTCTGCTCCTTGACAAGGCTTTAAAAGTTAAACATTACATTTAAACTTTTTTTTTTTGAATATATATTTATTGTCCATAATGTGTTACATTATTTAGTGGGCAAACCATGCGTTGTTATCCCGAATTCCCAATTCCCCCCCTCCCCATCCCTGATCAGTTGTATATCCTCCTCTGTGGGCTGTCTGTATTAGTCCTTGTGGCAAGGTATCCTGTATATCTTAGTACTCATCCCAGTCTTCCTGGCC
>PVHP010011516.1:0-45014 GCA_004024765.1 Zapus hudsonius | reverse complement strand
GAACTAAGAATTTGTAAATGAACTAAATCTTCAAACCTTGGACATGGAAAGTATCAAGTTCACGATGCCAGACGGATCCCAGTCTAGGAAGTCCAAGGCTGTTCCGTGGCAGGTGTGGACCTGAACCCTAAGAACATAAAAGGAGTCGATCTATTTCCATGCTTATGGGGGAAGAAACTGGCAAGAGAGGCCTAACATGCACCCTCAGAGCTTCCCACTCGGAGATGCACAGAGCTTCCTAGCCAAGATTCAAGATGGGTTCCCACTATCTCTGTACCTTCTCCTACCTCCACGTGGATGGTAACACGAGTGTGTTCTGGTATCACATTTTGGAGTCACTATTTCAATAGGAAGTAGGTGAAGCTCTGTGAAAATGTGTTTATCTTCTCCTCTGGTCAGGAATTGCCCCGATTTAAGATCATGAGGGACAGACATGTTTGTCTCCAGGGCTCCCCCAGAACACTATGGACCCCAATTTAGGATTCTCAAGCCAGAAGCTCTGGAGCCACAGACACCAGCCCTTCTTCTCCGAGTCTGAGCCACTGTTATCCGGGTAAGGTGATAACTAAAACAGAGGAGCCCACTCGGGACAGGAGGTGAGGTGGCTCATGTCTCTGTAGTGGACAGCCGGTCATGCCCACTCCATCCATGAGGAGGCCTCCTTTGTGAAGGCCTTGGCTTCCTCATCATGGACATATTTGGTCTAGAGAATTCGAGGAATTTGCTAGCTGAGCAAGTTGATCCAATCTGCTTTGTAACCAGGCTCCTTCCACTGAGGTTTGTTTTTCTTTTTTAAAGGAAAGAAAACTTCCCTCAGCAGGCTGTTTGTAAAAGGAGCACGTGGGTTAACAAGCCAGATTTAGTCTGAAAGAAATCTTCCCTCAGAAAAAAAAAGAAAGAAAAAAGCACAGAATCTGGCTTTGGCTTTGACTAAAGCTATGACAGACTTCTAGAACTAGATCCCTCAACGTGTCATGAAGACACCACCCTTAAGAGGCCCCATGAGAGGAAAAATATGTGATGAATTTTCATCTACACATGGGAGACTCCCATTCTACCGATATGTAAACTGAGGCTCATGGAAGCTGACTTGCCAGTTGGCAGAGGACTTTACAAACAGTTCCCAGCGTGCAATAAGGCCGACTGTATGAGATTTGCTGGATTTCCTTTCACGCCAGGAAGTTCACAAACTATGTAACTGTTGCTAAACACCAGACGCGATTTGAAAAAACATCATTATCTATTAAGAATTAGAATTTAAGAAAAACACCTGACCAAAAGCCAGGTCAAATCATATACTGATTCTTCTGGTTTGCCAATAACTGGATTCTGCATCGTTGTTTTTTTGTTTTTTACTTTTTATTTTATTTTATATATAACAGGATATACTCTTTCATCCCCTTGCCCCAACTCCTGCTCCCCCGGGAGCCCTCCTCAGTGGGGCGATGAAGGCCTCAGTCAATACCTGTGGGGGAGCGGTACCTCAGGATAGCCCTACTCAGTCTGTGGCTCTTACAATCCACATGGACACTTTATCTTAATCTTCTTCAGAAAGTAAAATTACTTAGAGATAGCATGCACCTTGACTTTTCTCATGTTTAATCTGCTCACACTTTGGAAGAAAAAATATACATAAATTGTTAGATGGGGATCAGCCCCAAAGTACAAACTGAGTTAATCTGAGTTTCTAGGTAAGAACAAATGGCCAAAGCAAAAAAAAAAAAAAAAAAAAATTGGCAATAAAGGAAAAATGGTACCACTACGCCATCTAGTGACAAACTGTGGCCTTATGGGTAAATGAACCAATGCAAAAATTCCATTGTGGGAATCAGTCCCCAGAATTCATAAAATTGGCCAAAAGTATCTGCTGGAAGCAAATAAAGAAAAGCTAAGGGCATATAAGCAGGAATAAGTGATATGAGATAGATGCTTTTCAAGGTCAAGGTCAACCCAGTTTCCGTCCAGGAAGATCCTTCCGTTAAGGGTCCTTCTGAGTTCCTTCTCTGTAGCCAGTATCTAGAGGTACAGTTTTGTGAATTAACAAGAATTACAGCTAGGACATGAGAAACATAACCATCCACTCGGTAAATGTGAGACAGTCTTCATCCACGAGTGTGCCCAGCACAGGCTTGGTGTAGGACTCCAGCTGGCTTCCTTCTACGTGACATTTCTCCCTGGTCTCCTCGGAGCCACGTGGTGACAATCTGAAGTTTAATGCCATGTCTAAAGTCTAAGAAACACTAAAATATGCAAAGGTAGTTACATATTTCAAAAGCATAACAGATGATAAAACAAAATAGAGAACTTTATTGTCTGGTCTTTAAAAAAAGTCATGGTTAAAGGGATGGGGATTGAGTGATAGAATTACGGTGGGCTGAAAACACGGCATGAATGAATGCCATGGTCTGTGCCCAGTGTGAGTGTGAGGGGTTGTTAGGCAGGGACAGCCCGCTTAGCACCTTACATCACCATTGGGGGCGGGTTCCCCTTTAAGCCCAGTCCAATTGGCTGGGACACTGGGCACTAACTGGAGCTCACTGAGAATCTGTGGGGTCTTCTCCTGACCCCAGCTGAACTGCAGCCTGAGTCTCTCCTCTCAGGTAAAATTATTTCTCTCCCACCCTGGCGGCCTGGGCTTCCAGGGTGGAAGGGAACATTTTTATTAGTGGTTTTACTTTTTAATTTTTTTGGATGCTGACACTCTTTTAAAACTGCCTTATTTATATGGACTTCGGTGTCCAGGGTCCGTGGTCCCTGGTTATTACCACGTGGTGAATTTTCTCTGATCTCTGTGTCACTTCCCCTTTCTTCCTTGGCTCTTTTATCTCCCCAGTGTCCCCGAAATGTTTGAATAAAGTGTAATGTTTAAAAATCATTCTCTCTGGTCTCGATTGCCAACTCTTTAGTCAATTTGCAGACACAAACTCAGGACTTGGAGTTCTAGAAAGCACCCTGAATCTGTCCTATTTCATCGGTTCTTACTTCACTGGGGTTGGTGGACAGCCGCTCCACTCTCCTCAGGAAAGGCTCCCTGGGAAATCCCGATCAAAGATGCAAATTCTGGGGGTCGGGAGATGGCTCAGTGGTTCAATTGCTTCAGGACCCCCAGCATCCACATACAAGCCAGGTCATCCCCATGGCTGAGACAGAGGGGTGCTGGCTGGCCATTCCACTGAATCAGGGAGCTGCATGCTGTCAGGAGTGAAATTGAGGAAGGCCCTTGATATTGACCTCTAACCTCCACATCACATGCCCACACACGTGCCCACACTCATGCACACATCAATCACATGCACACACACATGCCCACATGCATGCACACACATGTGCACACATGTATGCACACATTGCATACGCACACATACAGAATTCAAATTATACTTAAATTTGACAATTCAGATCCATGCCATAAGGTCTCCCATAACTGAACATTACGGGTGCGAGCTTCCCAAAACAGTACACACAATGGTCATAGAGCCAGGACACTTCCACTGGTTATTCTCTTGGGAATTTCCCATTTTTTCCTGAGCCCCAAGGGTAACTTGAAGGGCTACCATCATACATATGAAGCGCTCAGGAAATAACACACTATCTCAAAGAGTGACGCCTGCTTATTAGATTAACTCACAGGCAAACCAGTAAAGTTGGCCAAAGTTGTCCTAGGATTTCTCACTTACACTGCGTCTAAAGTCTACACATAAAACTGGCCCAGAGGGCTGGAGAGATGGCTCAGCAGTTAAGGCACTTGCCTCCAGTGCCTAAGGCCCCAGGTTCAATTCCCCAGGACCCACATAAGCCAGACCCACAAGGTGGTGGCCCTGGTGAGCTCGCGCTCTCTCTCTCTCTCTCCTCTCTCTCATCTCTCTGCTTGAAACTGAATAAAAAATTTTTTAAATGCTGTCTTAAAAAAAAAAAAAACTGGCCCAGAAAAACTAACCAGAGCACATTTGAGTCCACCATGAACGAGTTGAGAAGATCACATCTCTGAGAATCCATTACTCCATAAAGCTTTTAAAGACAGGTTTATTTATACATAAGTGCATGAAATTGAATACAGAACTTTATTAAAATACTGAATATTACAAATTTGAATGCAATAAATTCTGTGTAATGACATGGGAGTGCTGGGCTGACAGATGCTCTGTGTTTTCAGAGTTCACTCTGCATGTTACAAGGAGGAGAGTCACACATGGAGCTCAGGAATGGTCCTGTGACGGGACATGGGTGATACACACACCTTCTCTTTCAAGCAATGAACTGGGACCTTGATCTTGTCTTTGCAGGCCAACTTTCTATAATCAAAAAATAACTTGCATATGTTTATTGCTGCCCTTTGAAGAAAATGAGTGGTGAAAAATAATTTAAAATAAAGATCAACATCTGTGAGTCTAACCTGATGCTTACTGCAATTAAAATACTTAAAATTCACTGCAAAATTTGTGTTCTCCAGGTATTATGCTATATACACAATGATATTTGTACATGAATTGGGAAATAAAAAACTGCTTATATAAAATTAAAAATCAATAGTGTACAATATTTACAGCCTGTTAGGTATTATATATAAACATAGTTTTTAAATAATCCTTCAAAATTAAACAGTATTATGTAAACATGCAGTACACATACTCATACAGTGTGGTTTACAGTCTTAACAGAAGGGGAAACGGATCACATAATGCAGGGTGTTTGTGCATTAACCCCCAATGTTACTCATCCTGTCTGTAAGCTTCACAGTACATTTAGTATTTCTATAGTAAAAATAAATCCCTGATGGTAAACATATTTCTAAAGGTTACATAAATTGTCTGCCTTGGTGCTACAATACAAAACTAACACTGCTCACACTCGACTCTCTAGTTTACAAACAAAACTGATTTTTAAAATCCCACATTTAATTGGTTTGACTACATTTTCCCCCATGTCATACTTACTTGGGAAACTGGAAGAAAAAAAAATAAAAAGAAAGAAAGAAAAGAAACTGCCCCAAACACATAAACACATAGTGGGGGGGGGGGGGCTGTTGTCTGTCACAGTTGTCACCTGTCATGTCTACTGAACCAGGAAGAAGGTCCTTAATTGACAGGCTGATCTCAGTGACACCCTCCCTAGTAAGCTCCAGAGTCCCGGTCATGGGTGCCCCACAAAAGCCAGCTAACTGGCGCCATTGCTGAGTCCTTGGATCCACTTTGCAAAGCGGACATCGAGTCATCATTTAGCCATTAAAAGTGGTGCTGGGGTTGAATAAATACACTGAACGACTCATGGGTGCTGTGGAATCAGCACAATTTGAAAGTGAGCTTCAGCGCCTGAAAGTAGAGGTGAACTACATTTTTTCCCCACTGAAGCAAATACATTTTAGCTTAAAACTGTAAGATCAGGCTGCTCTCCTTGTCTTCACAGAACCCCTGGAGTCAGGGTGAACCTTGGGGCAAACCACGTGGGCTCTGCCAAGCAGTGTGGCTCCAAGGAAAACCGAGTGGAATTTCCCCTCGTTCATTTCAGCTCGTGGGGCTTATCTAGAGGTGTGTGTTCGGGACAGGGTCTGATAGCTTCTAAATTGCTCTCTGGAAAAGGCGTCCAATGTCACACGCTCTAAGAAAGCACCAGCAATCAGACTATCAACTCATTCGGTATTGAAAAGAAATCATTTTACTACTGTTTACTTTATATGGCAAAAACTTTAAAAATATTCCACCCCAAACTCACTTACTGATAAAGTACAAATAACTTAATTTTAAAAAGGAGCCAAACATAGTGGCACACACCTATAATCTCAGCACCCAAGAGGCCGAGGCAGGAGGATTACAAATTCAAGGCCAGCCTGAGCTACACGGTAAGATCCCATGTCAAAAATACAAAAATTAAAATTGAAGCTCGGTTCACCATCAGTAAGCTACTGCTCACTTAAGCAGAGCTCTGGTGGGAGTTTGGGTCTTCCAGGTACCAGATTCAGAGATCATGCCTTCGAGCTCCCCTTTGACTTCCAGTTTACCTAAAGACATTGCCCCAAAGGGAGAGAAAGCCATGTTACTGAGGGTAAATATGCAGCATAGAATCTACAAAGAAAAATGTAGGAAGGTCCTGACTTGTATAGCTTAATTTTCATTTAAGACAACACTGCATACACCTAGGTGTGGATATTCTCATCAGACTTCTGTCAGCAAGCTACATTTATTTAATCCATGATATCTAGCATCTGCTTGGGACAGGGAGGCAGACTTAAAAGACGCTATTAGATAAATGAGTTCTCAAAATCAAGGCCTATGATGTAAGCTCAATGCAGTTCCGAGCAGGTGAAGAGTGTGAAAATGAGCCTCCTAAATTAAGAGGAGAGATGGTCACTGATCTTAGCTCACTGGGAAATCTGCTGTCACCACTAGTTTAAGGGAGAATTAACCGGGATGTCTCCATGTTCACTGAAAGCACTGCATACATTAACCATTAATCTACCCATTCACAGCTATGTTCTGAGATTCAAAATAAAAAGTTCCGAAATCTTCCCACACTGTGTGTGGGAGTTGTCTTCCCACCTACAGGGAAGAGATACAAAAGCTAAGAAAACAAACTCACCCCCTACACACACACATACACACTCATGTACACACACGGTGAAATGTAATTTCAGATGCATGTGTGATCAGCAAGCGGTCTTACCAGTAAGGAGTTCACATAATGCAGGGTACTTCATCAAATAAATATGCTTTTGTTTTTGTGCATTAAGCCCTCGACATTTCTTTCTCATTAAACTTCTGCTAAAAAAAAAAAAAACTGGTACCACGCATGTGAAAACTGTTATAATTTTAAGTTGAATAATGTCCTTTTTATCCCAAAGATTTTAAAGAACAGGAAATTAAGGGCAGTCAGGAGGCCATTTTGACAAGCAGTCAACCTTGACCCCTGAGAATCCACCCTTGATGATGTAAAGAAATAGTCATTTACAAGTTACCCAACTTGGGTTACCTAAACCCACCCAAACTTCTTCGGTAATTTTTCCCACATTCTTCAATGGGAATGTGTCAAGAGATGCCTTTGAGACTTCCTGGGAGAGAATTTCGGAAGAGCAAGAATACTTCAGAAAGCGCTGGTAGCCTGTTGCTTCCTGAATTATAAAGCGGCCATAAACCCACAATAATGTCACTTTTTTAGGTCCACCATGTCCACCTGGGAGACCTTTTTCACCTAATTTAAGCCAATAATCAAAGGGAAGAGTCGGATCTTAAGGAAGGGCAGGTCTGTGTTCCCACGAGGTGAGCGTGGAGGGGAAAGGCTGGCACTGGAGGGCCTCACTAGAACAAAAGAATCACTCATATGGAGAGGCAGAATGTTCAGGGTGAATCAGGGACTGTAGTGCATGGTCAAGGGGAAGCTGACCACAGAGTCTCTTTTGATACTTTAAATGTGTCCTTAGATGAAGTGGTGGGGCGAAGGTGAGAAAGAGTAAGATTTTTCTGTTTTAATCTTCTGAAAATTTACATATGGAAATTAGAAATGAAAGAAAATGGGTGAATTTCACAAAAATCGTATTCAACCAATATTGTAAAATGTAATTTCAGACTTCTATCTACTATCTCTGAAGCATTTACTGTCAAATACATGTGGCTTTGTCATCCGTGGGCACAGTCCCACCATCCTCTCGGCTCCCACACAAGGCTCTGATCACAGAAGTGTGGGCTGATGCTCGGACACAGTCTATGGTTTGCTCAGGTCAGAGCACCAGCCAGGGACAGAGCCTGGCCTGCAGCCTGCAGGAGCCACTCTCTCCCGAGTCACAGCAATATCTCAGGGACTGAAACTCACTCAGTGGGCAAAATGGGTTAGTAAGAATGGGGGAGAGAAAACAAGACTTGAACTCTCAGAATCCAGAAGCAAACTATTAAAACGTTTTATTAGAGTTTGGGCTCTTGGTGGCTTTATATAAGCCTTTTGCTTGTAGCTAGCACGAGGCCCCTGGCTAACTCTGGCCTGTGAACGCTTCTAGCCAGTATATTAAGCACTAACTTTGGGTGTCAAGGAGCTCCTTCTTTAGGGAGCTGATTTCACAAACATTTTTTAAATAAAGAAGTACCAGCTGCAAATCTCCCGTCTCCCTTCACTTGTCACAAGGAACATTTGCTGCTAGAACTCAGACAAGTTTTAAGAAAGCAACTCAACTATGTCAGAGATCTTTTGTTGTGTCCCAAACAAGGGCCTCCAATGAAACCTCAAGCATCCTCGATCTTTCAACTGAACAAGGGTATCAGCCTTACACCAGAGCAAGAAAGCGTTCAGTAAACACACGCTTCTCAATCAGACTGGTTCATATATAGCTCTCTCTATATATGTATATAACGATATATTTGTGTGAATATATATACATATCATTAAACATTTCTTATCTCTATAGGAAACCACTAACTTCTTAAAAATCTCAGCATATAAATAGCTATTAAAACAATTTCATCAATTCACACCATTCAACTGCATTTCAAAACAGTGAGTGAGTTGCACAAAATCCCAATGGAAATGAATGAGCTCAAGGCAACCCCCAAATTGAAAGAACACGATCAATCCTTAATGTACATCAACTTGATAATGAGACAAAGCTGGGCACTCTACAAACTGATGATCAACCACTCAATTACACTTCCATACTCGAGTGGAAAGGGGAGTTTCAATCTCTTTGGTCCAGGCATTCACATATCCAATGTGTCTAAATTTTTTTCTTCTTGATTTTGGACAATGAATTCTGGACTCCCTATTCCCTGGACCAAGATAACAGCCATCCTAAATCAGGTGAGCCATCACCCTGGGAAGAATCCGAATGTGTGACACTGCAGTGAGGCCGGCCAAAAGGACAACGTGATCTAAGCCTGGCAGAAAAGTAAACTTAAACTGACTTTAAAAAGTTATGTCTAAATTTAATTGTAGGAAAACAGTAAGAATGCAAAGAACATGAGAAAACCACAGTAGGCTTGTGCACAATAAAGAGAATCAATTTTAAGTTTGGCTTCAAGGGACTTTAAGAATGAATAACTGCTTATTCATTTTCCTGTTGTTAAATTTCCAAGCCACTGTATTAGTAAATCCCTACAGTGGCTTCCACAATGGCCTAAGAACCCCCACCGAAGCTTAGTCAGTTCATACATCCTTCTTTGGGGAAAGAAGGATAGGTGTCCAGAGCAAGTCTTAAATGCAAATGTGATCTGAAAGAAGCCTAATGTTTCTTTGAGAACCACATTAAGTTCAACAGAGAGTGCAGGCTGCTAGATTATTTTTTGGATCGTCCTTAACTTCATATTCTGGGCAATGGATCCTCCTTCAAGTTAGGGCATTTATAACTGTGCTGGTACCACCCCAGCAAATATCAGCTTAACCAGGGTCTGGAACACCTCTACTTCTTGTATTCTTGAACAGTTATGTGTTGCCCAAACCTCTTAAATTGTTTTATACAAAGGACATTTCCACTTTTAATAAATGCGACCAGAGATTCTAGCAAACAATGATTTATAAACACAAACTTAAATCATACCAACTAGAAGAACTGAAAGAAGAATCAATTGTATACATGTTCTGTGCTATATGGATATGGTCAGTCTGTCAATTTTTAAATTGTATTCTATTCCCCAAAACTTCAAATAATAATAACGCTGCCACATACACAAAATAAGATGTTTATTATTCTTCCTATGTAACTTGCTTGTTACCCATCTAGAAGTGAGGCTTTTTATTTCCAGAGCCTAATTTAGGCCACTCTAAGTAGTTAGTACTCCAGAATGAAAACTGTTTTGTCAAAAATCAAGATAAACGTAATGAATAACACAATCGCACTGCAATATTAATAAAGGTATTTCTCCATGAGATACAAGACAAAAGCTTTCTGTAGAAGGGCTGGAGAATGCAACATGCTTTTCAGACTTTTTCTTACAAAAATTTTAAGAAAAATTTCAAATTATATTTTTATGACACACAAGTGACAATTAACATGTGTGACCCATGAAGTTTTGGGATCCATAGAAATAGAACATTACGTGTGAGGGAACGCTGAAAGGGTGTTATGTTACTGGAAAGTATGCACCCTACTTTGAGTCTCTGAAGCCAGCCTTCAATTCAGAAGACTGTACCACCTCACCCGTTTGAAGGCCTCAGCTCAGAACAGCTCAGCATTAAAAACCCAACAACTTCTCTCATATTAAGGGACTCTATTTAGCATCCACTTGGGTTTAGCTTACAAACAGGAGTCTCACTGCATTACCTGAATTCATGTCAAGTATGTTCACAGCACTCATCCACAGCTACACTTGCAAACTGTCACATGATCAGTGGTAACAAAAAGAAAAGTTTGGCACATATATCAATTTCTCAGAACGTCCCTGTCACCTAACACAACACTGTTGAGCATGATGATTTCAACACCAATGTTAACCTGATTGGCAGCTAACCAAGGTGCTTCTTGTCGCAGCTTCTCTTGGTGTCAGGTGCACCTCGCCTGGGACGGAGGCACGGAAGGTGCAGTGCGGTAGTGCAATCACTTGAACGCCAGAGGGCAGGCTTTCCACACGGCTCAAGGGGTTTGACTGGCTCGCGGGCCACACACTTGACAATTTCCTTCCCACTGGTTAACAATGCCATTTTCAGGGCATCTGTACATCTGCTTCCTTACGTAAAGAAGACATTCCCTCAGAGACCTCAGAGTGTAGCGAGGATCCTTGAAAAGGAGATGATGAGTGTCAACACAGTCTGCCCAACGCCCCACACCAGCGCCTCGAGCGGGGCCATGTTCTTGCCGGCCACCCTGTAGATGCCGGCCACGGCTGCACCTGCGGGAGGGAAGCACAGACACGCTCAGCTCGGAGCTTCAAGCCCCGCCACCTTCACCAGGCCACTGCGTGACAGCCGGCTTCTCCACACAGCACGGAAGAGCCAAATATGTTCATCAAGTTAATACTGACTGTAATTTTTGCCTGTCTTGTCACAAGCTGACCCGTCTAATGGGCTGAGCTACAGGTGAAATGCAGAACTACTGAAATGAATACAGTTTCTAAAATTAAAGAAAATGTTAAAGGTATCTTTTACTGGTTATTTATTTTGAATAAAATAAATTCTTAAATGTTGTGCAAAATATAGGAATACATGACTACTCCACTTTATAATATACCAAATAGATCACTGAAGCACACAACTCTAAGTTATTTATAGACTATCTTCATATCTAACAGAAGTAAAAGGGGAGGAGCTGGAGAGATGGCTCAGCGGTTAAGGCACTTGCCTACAAAACCTGAGGACCTGAGTTCAACTCCCCAGTACCCAGGTAAAGCCAGATGCACAGAGCGGAGTGTGTATCTCAAGTTTGTTTAAGTGGTTAGGGACCCTGGCATTTTATCTCTCTCTCTCTCTCTCTCTCTCTCTCTCTCTCTCTCTCTCTCTCTATCTATCTATCTCTATCTCTCTCTCCCTCCCTCCCCCTTAAAAATAAATAAAAATATTTTTTAAATAAAAGTGGATCTTGTCATGTATTCTAGGAATTTTTTAAGATAAGGGATACTTCCAGTAGGACAACATCTCAGCATTACAAAGACTGTCAGGAACTATCTATCTAATGATAAGGTGCCTGGGGTGGGGGTGGGGGTATGTTCCATAGAGCATTCAGAATAACAAAGCAGCAAACACTAACATTATAATGCTTCTTAAAGATTGAGGTGGCTTTGAACTATTTCTCCAGGGAAAAAAAAATCAAACGGTTAAACTGAAGAACCTGAGAAAAATACAGAAGTGAGCTGCTAGTGGCTGGGGAAGGTGGAACACTATTCATAAACACCAGCAGAGGATGCAATTCAAACCTGTGAGCAAGGGACAGACTCCCAGGACTTCCCTTAATATTTCCCACGGGGCTATTTTACTGTATCTCTTATGGCTTTACTTGATATAAAGTATAAATATTTTTAAATAAAAAGAAACTAAGATAATATTCTTACCTCATATGGGTATCTTGCTAGAAACTTTGCAAATTATCTTATTTAAATGTCATATGAACCCCTCAGTGTTCTCACCTGGCAGAAGGTATCAGAAGCTAAGTAACTAGCCCAAGAAATACAGCGAGTCCAAGAGCTAGGTGCTGGCTATCTGTCCCTAAGTGCCACATCACAGGATCATTGCATATCTGTGTTGAGTGATGTACACTTTCTGTGCTTCTTATATAAGGCTAGGTGTCTGGAATCTGAAGCTAGACTCCTGGGGTCAAGTTCAATTTCTACTCCTTACGGCTTGCTACCCTGGGGGGGGTCACTTACCCTCTCCTGCCTGACTTCCGATGAAACATCAGTAGTCCTATACTAGATTCCTGCCAGTGGTCTTGACTCACTCAGCATGGTGTCACAACACGGGGGGGGGGGGGGGCATTTAGAGGAAATCAATTCCAGTATCCACCTCACACCATTCCACCCAAATAAATCTCAGATGGACGCTAAAATAAATCCACAAATGTAAACTTTACAGCTCAAGTGAATCTGGTCAGGTTCCCATGAAAGATGCCACAGAAAGAGCACCTAATGTCAAGACAAAACCAAAGGAAAATGGGCATCGGGCTTCGTATAAAATTAAATGGCTCTCGCTCACTCTCCCCAACACAGACGCACGGATAAACTGCGGCACTTCTGCAATCCACCAAGAGAACAGTCTATCAGTTGAGGACTGGTGTTAACAGCACCAAGCTCAAGCCATGAACGTGTTCAGTTTCAAATGGAAAACATAGACCCTGAAGAGGTGACAGAGAGAAAGTAAGGCATGTCATTAATGTAGCAAAGAAGGAGAAAATCAGGCAAGAAACAATGACTGTTCCCCACCAGCGTCTGTGCATGTGAGCGTGTGAATGAAGGCCCTGCAATGTCAACCACCTCCAGGGAGACAGCCGGCCCCTCCAGAGGCCTCTCTGGGCTGGGAGAGCTGCCAAGGGTTCCCTTTCTCCATCCTTTAAGTTTTACATGGAGAACTGAGTCATGAAGAGAACCAAATTAATTTCTTAATTTAATTTCTATATTTAACTAGCCTACATATCCCTACAATTCCAAGAAGCTCTCATTTTAAAGACCAACCTCTCTTTCCATCCTAAAACAGAAGATGGTCTCTTGTCACTGCTGATGCCTGTGAGCATTGAGACTCTCCTGGCTCAGCCTCCCATGGCCTTAGACAGCCCCTGGGATTACAGACTCATGTGCCACTTTCCCTCTGACTTTATGCGGGTGCTGGGACTCGAACTCAGATCAGCAGGTCTGTAAGCAATCGTATTGAACCTCTGAGCCATTCCCCCAGCCCCTGAATTTTCAACCCTGCCAGGCACTGCCAAATGAGTTCACTGGTCCCTACTCCAGTCACTCAGAAGCAATCAGCATCTTGATGGGTGTTTTTTGGTTTTGTTTCTGCCAATCTAGGGAGGAAGGGATGCTATTTCCATAATTCCCTGACAATATGATTACACTTTTCTTCACATATTCTTTGCCATGAAGGTTTCCATTTCCGTGAGACTCTTGTCATTTTGTCCAGTGTTGTCTTTCTCTTGGGTTGGATACTAATCTCGTCACATCTGTATGTCAGGGACACCTTCCATCAAGTGGGGCTGTGGATGTCACCCCTCCCGGAATGCTTTGCAGGCAATGGCAAGTGGGAAGATCCCTGATGGTCTTCACCTTCTCGTGAGCGGAGACTAAACTGACAGACAAGAAAGAAGGGGACAGGCAGCTGGAACCTCCACTGTGAGCAGGGAGGGCAGAGACGATCCATTAGAAATGAGGAAAATCACTGAGGGAAGGTGAGGGAGAGAGCGGCACTGTGCATGTCTCTGGAGGTGAGAAGAGATGTCACTAAGGAGAAAATGCCAGTGTCGCAGGGCACACCAAGGAGAAGTGACTTGAATAATGGAATGGGTGAATTCAATCTGCCTGGTTAGATCAGGTCCATGCAGGCTGCCTTGGTAGGTCAGGCCTGGCTTGCCAGACGGTGGAAACATCCATCTTTATTTAACTTGCCTCTCAGCAGTCTCTTCATCTCTTCTCTCCAAAACCCCAGGTTTCTGTTCTTCAAATATGATTAACACAACTTGACAGCCTTTCTCCACACTATGACTAACACTAAACAACATCATCCAAGAAGGCACTATGCAGAGTTATAAGATATGGAGACCCATCCTGAGTCCAGTGAAGGACGAGTCTCCGAGCTCTGTCCGTGGAGATGAGCTTCGTGACGAGGGGCATTTCCCGTTAATCCAATCAAGCTCCAAAAATAAATAAATAAATGTAGTTTGCTTTTGGAGGGATTTGGTGGACATTTCACAATTTTCCATGAGTATCTGCGTTAGCTCTGAGAGGAAAAGAAAGGAACCCCACATGCTTAACCAGGGAAGCTAGGAGACACCAAGCCAGAGGCCTAAGAAGACAGGCTCCCTGCATGAGCAGGTGAAAACACTGACCAGCCAGGAGAGTGAGGATGGATGAAGCCCTGCACCATGAAAACATCACGTGAACCAATGGCACCCTGACAATGAGGAAAGGATGGATTTTTAGTGAATAAGAGGATAAAAATTGATTTACACTATGGGAGGGGAATAGGATTTAATACCAAAAACAAAGTCAGGCTGAACTGGGAATAAGTTAGGGTGGAGTCCCGGACAGTGGTCTGGTGAGTAAGACCCGTCCATGTCTGTGTCTCTCTGGGGGCCAAGAGCAGACCTCGCCTTCAGTGGAGAACAGTTACCACCTGGCCCTTCAAGAAAAACATTGCTAATTCCTGCCCCAGAAGAATTAAAGACCTTAATAAAACTATAGTATAACTGGAATATTTTAGAATATATTGTTATCCTGGTATGAGACCTCTTCAGTAAATAAACTGTAAAGCAAAAAAAAAATGCTAAGATGAATACATTGAGATTTCTTCAATATCTCTACTCATAAATGGCACTATGATAAAGATCTGAGACTAAGAAAAGTTACTTGCAAAGTCCCAAAGCCCACCTTGAATCTTTGAGGAATGTTTACAATTCAGTTCAAAGGACAAGAGCAAAGGACAACGAAAACACAGGACTTAAGAAGCAAGGCGCAGGAAGGGGGGAGATGTGTCTGCTCAGTGGGGAATGAGATGTGAGCCTGAGGGTCACCAGGGAAATAAGTGCACAGCACACCAACCAAGACACTTTGCGCCTTTAGACTGGCTAAAATTAAAAAAAATAATAATAAGCTAAACTAGGCAATGCATAGAAAGAAACTGAGTCATATTTTAATGTTTTTTACTTTTTCCAAAACCCAATTCTGGTATTAACTATCCGCATAAACCAAAATGGAAAAACAACCACTGTTTTGAAAATAAAATCTTAGTAACAAATAGAGTAGATATGTATCAACATTGTATCAATATCTTATTGCATGGCTATTCACAACTGTCAGTTGACCCATAGCAGTGAGTGAACAGTAAATATTCACATTAACCAGTTTTCTCAATGCATCTCTGCAAGTCAGAAAATTAGCCAGGAGAAATTAAAATGTCTTATTGCTAACATGGCACAAATATTTACTAGAAACTGTGGCGACTTATATTTTTAAGGATCTTAAAATATTACACTGAAGCTTCAAAAATCATTGGCCTACTATATTCTTTATGGACTGAAAATGGATTTCATAAACACACATGCAGAGACAAGGAGAGGAAGAATTATAGTCTCATGTTCTCTTCAATGATGTGCGCCTGTGTGTGCTGCTCAGCTAAGCATGCTGCTGCTACTTACTCCTCCTCTGCTCCTGGTCCTGGGACAACAGTCCCCACACTAGCAACCTCGCTCATGTTTTTATTTTTTTAATTTATTTATTATTAATAATTAGATTATGAGCAAGTCTTGTGATGGTACCCCCATTTCCCTCTGGGCCCTCAGTGGGCTTGCTGGACCAGCCCATGGGATAGGGGTTATGGATTGTAAGAGAGGAAGCAGTTATTTTCTTTGTGTGTTATTACTGAGGGGAGCTGTGGCTCTGGATATTCTCCCCACCATGGCTCTTACAATCTTCCCTCCCCATCTTCCACTCAGCTCCCTGAGTCATTGTGGGAGAGTATTAAGGCTGCTTCACTGTTGAGATCTTAAGAGTCTCTGGGTTTCTGCTTTGGACTGTGGTGGGTATTCTCAGTGTCTGTCTCATTATCCTTTCATAGGTTATCTGATTTTCTGTGGAGGTAGCTCTTGTGCTCATCTCTCCACTTCTTCGAAGGTTTCGTTTGGGTCTCTCGTGTTTTCAGATGTCACCAGAGTGAATAATGACCTTGGGCACTGTTGGCCTGTGCCATGGTTCTCCCATCAGCCCCTCCTTCCAACCCCCAGCTCTCACTACTTCAGACCATGATCTCAGGTGCAGGTAATGGTGCCTCTTAACTCCTCTTCTTTCTCTTGTCTTCCCTTCCTGCTCTCTCTGCTTCCTTCCTTTCCTCTGTCCAGACAGTGTTCTTCGAGTGTGTCTACTGCTGGGTTGTGGTAGTAATGAAGGGGACACGGCCTGCTGTGTGTTTCCTCTTGGAGCCTCACACGTACTCTAAATTCAGTATAAACCACAGTTCCAGACAGGGGAGGCATGCTTTCCTCTCCCAAAGAGGGTGTAAACCCCTCTGGGACGGGTGAAGGAGGGAGGCCTTCTACAGAACTCTGGGGCAAGAATCAGATGAAGAAAGAAGTCCCCTAAGAGAGCCTGAAACAGATGCAGTTGTGGTGTGGGCTATCCCAGAGCCTAGGGAGCTGGAAGAAGGGACAGAGGCAGTAGGGTGTGGGCTATCCCAGAGCCTAGGGAGCTGGAAGAAGGGACAGAGGCAGTGGGGTGTGGGCTATCCCAGAGCCTAGGGAGCTGATACAAGGGACAGAGGCGGTGTGGTGTGGACTATCCCAGACCCTAGGGAGCTGGAAGTGAGCCACTGGCACTGCCCCATGAAGGCGGCAGGTGGCGCTGTCTGGTCTCCATCAGCAGCCACAGGAACCAGAGCCAACTCTCTAATGCCAAGAGTGGAGCTGGACCCAAGTGCAGTGTCAGCAGTGGGCGACTGTGGGTCACTAAGGACACTGCTGCGTGGCATGTCTATAAGGCAGAGGAGGCTTGTGATGATGTGTCTATGAGAAGACATGCAATTATATTTTGTTGTCACAGACAGGTGACCCCAGGGCCTAAGGGCCATATTTTCACTTTTTTTGAAATGACAATTATCACTGTCATGGTTTCGTACCTTCTTTTCTTCCTTACAAAATAGCAAGTGTCCTTAAAGCAGAAATGACATTTCCAGTAAGAAAACTTCCCAGTGAACTGCTAGGCCCCGGGCCAATTGTTTCCACTGAGCTCTGCACAACTTACTAGTGATCATGGCTCCGGTGACAGAGGCCAGGAAGCCCACGCTGACGGCGACCACGGAGACCAGCCTGCCCTGGCGGTGCCTCTGCAGCATGACCAGCATGAGCGCGCCCGCGGCGCCGTGCACGAGCAGCGAGGAGAAGAGCGCCCACAGGAAGATCCAGTACCACATCTCTGCGAGCAAGCAAGCACAGTGTCAGCACCCCATGCGCAGCAGTGACCGAGGCCACGGAGAACCCCCTCCTCCCTCTGGATCGCCCAAGCTCACGAATAACACCGTGGAACTCTGACGATGGCTGGTGACTGAGTTATACCCGAGTTGTTATATACTATGCTTTTCCAAGAAGTTCCCATGAAGTAAGCTGGATAAGGGGTGTACAAGCTCTCCTCTACATATTTATTACTCCTGTTATGAAGCTACAATTTTAAATTTAAAAGTTTAATTATGGAAAAATAAGAAGGAACTATAGAAAAGAAAATTTTTAAAACAGCCTCAGCTGTACCCTGCCACAATCATAAGTACACAGACCAGACACAGAACACTTGAAATCATTTCAAGGAAGAGACACCTGTTACATTTTATAACAAGCATGCGTGCTGAAATGCCACACAAGCTTCCTAACAGTGAGCGAGACTCTGGTGACAAGGGAAACAGACCAGGCTGCCTTGTAGAGGGTTTTCTCTCCCAGCTTTCAGGGGACCATACCACACAGTCACTCCCAGACTAAGGGCATTAAAATTAAAACAATTTTAACAGATATGTGTATATTAAAAATACAATTTCCCAAAGTGAACCCAGTGAAGTGGAAATATAAGAAAGTACCACTTTCAGGGGGAAGATACTGTCACCAGGAGGTGCCTCCTATATCCTACTGTGGGCAAGGACTGGCTCACTGGGTGGCAGCTCTAAGCCCACCCAGGGAAGCCTAGCAGAGGGTCCCTCCCTATCCTGAGGAGTGACTCCACTTCCCACTGTGAACAAGAGCTCACCCTACACCAAGGATCCTTGCCTACAGCACATGCTGCCACTGACTTCCACAGATGTTCTTAACAAGGAGAAAAGAACTTTTTTGAACAGCTCATAAAGACACAAGATCTCTAAAAAAACCAAACAACTTAAATACCATCTTGTCCTATGACACCAGCCCAGACATCTGTGAACCACCCAAACTCAAGCTAATGGTCATTTTCTTTCCTCTGTTTTCCTTAATTATACAGTATTATTGATCTTAGAAACACGAGACTCTGTTGTGAATATTTAGCTCTAAGTCTGGTTGTGAGCTACCACCATTATTTTGAACTTCCTGACCCTTCAGGATAGTCTTGCAGCAGACAGGCCTAAGAAAACTGCCTGGCTCAGGCTCCAAGAGGGAGCGAGCATCAGGTGGAGAGCCTCTGCCTCAGGCTGGTTCTCAGTCTGCTGAGCCCAATGGATCACCTGTCCTGGGATAATCTAACTGAAAAGAAGGTATCCCTGGGAATCTGTACTAGGAACAGAGTTCAGAAAGTGAACGGAGGCAGTCATCAGTGAAGGAGCATGGCCTCCCCACTGAGTGCATGGGCATGTGATTTGCATGCACAGCCAGGGACAAGAAACCACTGCTACGATGCTCAAGTGGGCAGTTGGGTGTAACTGTAGAGAGGAGCGCAGACTGCATCTGCGCTGAGCCTGCACAGCTAGGGGATGGACAAGGCCGAATAAAGCATATGGACTTTATTACTTCTTCAGATGGGGAGCCATCTGAAGATTTTAAATACAGAAGTTATACATCAAATTCACCTTTGAAGAACAGGGCTCGTGAGTAAGGAAAGCTGGACAGGAACAGATGTGCATTTGTAAAACTACATGAAGTCTTCAAGAAAGAAAGAGAAACTGAGGCCTGGACTTGGGCACCTAGGCTAAAAAGAATTTGAGAACTCTTTAGCAGTGCTGAGGGGGACAGGGGTGGTGTCACCTCGGAGCTCCCGGATTTCTGGCAAAGACAGCTGGACAGCTGGACAGTGTGGTAAGATGTGCGAGTGTGGAAGGTGTCTGGTCTGCTTACCATCCATCCAGTGTTAGCAAGAAACAGGAAACAGAGAAATGAAAGCAGCAGAAAAAGAGGGGCCGGCCAAGGTTTAATGAAGAAACCTTAACGATAATAGTATAATGTTTTCCTAAATGTATCATCTATTTTTTCAGCTTTAAAAAAATCTATGATTACTAAAGCAGTTAAAAGATTAAATTTGAATCAGAATTTGGGACATGGAACGCTGCAAAGGACCCTAACAGTGAGAGAGAAATTACAACCTGAAAACTGTTCCTAGCCCACCAGGGAGGGGAAAAGGCAGCCGACAAAGCCAAGCTTGAGACAGAGAGAGAAAAAAACAGTGTCACCTGTGAAAGCACACATGTGGGGAAGACTCAGTTACAATTGTCACAGGCTGTCAAAGGCCACCTATGCGTTAGGAGAGACGGGCAGTGAAGTGCACTCCCAGGCTCTCTCTCACCAGTGTCCTCTCCTGCAGCCCTCTGGAAGTGTGGGCTGGAGGATGGCCGGAGAGAGCCAGCTTTGACGCAGGCCCATAGGGGAGGCAGGAGGACACCTTGCCTTCTTCTAGTCACAGCAGACACTTCCAGTCCTTGGGGAGGGAGGCAAGTCTTGTCACCTTCGGAGATGATAAAAGCACATCCAAGTTCCAGTGTGGGAGAGGGCAGAGGAAAACGATCTATGACCAAGGGCCCCACTCGAAGCAAGGGGTCATTACCCCTGGAGGGCACAGGAAACACAGACAAGGGAGAGCTAGTTAGGAAGGGCAGGAATGCTGGGAAGGCCCCAGTACTGAGCAGGATGGAGCCCTCACCATGGGCCTGGCTCGAGGTCACAGGGGAAGGCAGAGTGGGCAGACCCATGCGGAGAAGACTGGAAAGGTGACAAATGAGCGCTACCCCCCAGGCCATCCCTCAGCACCTGCTCTCTCCCCAAGTTCAAGCCGCAGTGACATGGCAGGAATGTGGCAGGCATGGTGCACTGAGGGAGTCACAGAAACAGCAGAACTCAGCTCATCTGCTGAGAGGCTTGAATCATCTCTGTGCTCGCTCGGGTCTAACAGACGCGGCCCACTGCCAGGGCCAACACTTGCTGAACTCCAGTTCTGCCATCCAACAACAGAATTCACTCAACACCAGGAGAAACCACCTACAAAGAGAACCTGACTTGACTTGTCCAACTTGTAGACCCATCGGAGGGGGGGGGGGACTTTAGCATAGCATTAATTTGTCCAAGGCGCTAGTGGAAATGGCGGACGTACAAACAGATGGAAATTTCAAGAAACAGACATAGCTGGAAACTCTTATGCAGGCTGAAGGAGATGCAAGAAACTGGAAAAACAAGATGAAATCAGAAATGAAGACTCCCTTTAATGGGCTCACCAAGAGACGGGACAGAGGGAAAGAAAGATTTACCAAAAAACATTATCACAACTAAAATAGAAAAGAAGGAAAAAAGCAGGAGAAGAGACCATCCAAGAGCTATGGAGCAACTCCAAATGATTGAGCTCATATGTAAGCGGGACCCAGGAAAGAGAAAGAGGGGGGAGAGAGAGAGAGTGAGAGAGAGAGAGAGAGAGAGAGAGAGAGAGAGAGAGAGAGAGAGAGAGAGAGAGAGATTTTCAGATGTGTGTGCATCAACATGAACGCAAGTCATCCCGGATGGACATGGAGTCATGAGCAGTGACAGAAGTGAAAGGAAAGGAAATATAATTACTCAAAATGAATTCCTGTATTTGCTACTCAAAACCCCATGCAGCCTTGAGTTACACCCACTGCCCACATTCACTTGTGGTGTTTCTGCTTCTTCAGAGTAACAACAGTGAATTTTAAATCCATTGAGACTCTTTTAACAAGCTGCCCTTTAACACTTACAGCGCCGGCTTATAGCACAAGGAAATTTAATTACCATTTTGCTTGCTAATTATATCATCTCTCAAGTTGTGAATTACAGCATATAGCATTGAACAGTAAGAGAACCGTTGAGAAACAGGTTTTTAATATACAATAACCACAGTATCACTTGCTTTACAAAAATCATGATATGGTTACTTAAAATAATTCAAACATTGTTCTATATTTAAACCATAGCACAGTTCTTCCAAAAGGTACCATTTAGTTTATTCTTTTCTATATCTGATCATTTGGAAAAGTATATGGGTTAAATATAAAAATCCATCTACTATGAAGCATAATAGATGGTACAATACAGTTAATATTACTTGAATGCCCTCTAGCTACTTAAATTATACATATGATGCCAAAAACACAGTAATAGTAACATGTTTGGGAAGCAGACACTGACCTAAAAAAAATCTTAAGAGTGAGGAAGATATTTTACAGCCTCCTCATGTATTTCCTGGGTTATTTATACTGAATGCTGAAAAGAGAACTTTTCTGTCAATAGCAAAACTTATGATGAAACTCTCAACATAACACATTCCTAAAATTAAAGCTAAACAATATACCAGTAAATAAAAATACGCCCAGGAAAACAGAGCAGGGTCAGAACTGGCACACCTCCCAGGATTCCTGCAGAAGCATACTGGATTTTAAAAACTAACTTCAGCACTGGAAGGGTTTTAGATAAAGAACCCAGAGGCTTCAAAGAGCTATTAAGTAATCATCAAATGTTCTTGGTTATAAACCTCCCCCTACAAATAAGCATATTAAATGTCTGGGATAGTGAAACAAGTTGACAAAACTCCTGATAAAAAAAATGTCTAAACTTTCCTTAATTCTTTAAGCTTCCTGCATCAGTTTGGCCTTTGTGTTCCTGGAAATTACTGGCACCGGTGTTGCCCATGAGAAAGGACAGCTTGGGAATCCCGGAGGGGGGGCGCTTACCTGAAGCACAAATCTGCCCACAGCCATCAAGGACAAAGTACCACACAGACCTCCTCTTCCTTTTTTTTTTTTGTGTTTTGTTTTGTTTTGTTTTTCCATTTTTTTAATATAAATTTATTGTCCATAATGAGTTACATTATTTAGTGGGCAAACCATGAGTTGTTATCCCAAATTCTCCAATTCCCCCCCCCTCCCGTTTTGTTTTTTTTGAAGTAGGGTCTCTGGTTCTAGCCCAGGCTGACCTGGAATTCACTCTGTAGCCCGAGGCTGGCCTAGAACTCACCGCAGTGATCCTCCTACCTCTGCCCCTGAGTGCTGGGATTAAAGTTGTGTGTCACCTCGCCACCTCTCCTGCTTCTTTAGATCCCACTTGCAGGCACATAGCTAGGACAGTGCCCATTATCCATGGGATAACATGTAAGTAGCTGCAGGTTTTTAATATTTAATTATTCTGTATACTTTTGACTTAAGAAAAAAACCATTTAAGTTTTTAAGTATTATCACATAATAGGGCTAATTCTCTGCTTAGTAGCTTATATCAACAAAATATTTTAAAGATAATCCTAATATGATCCTCTAATCTTCAAGACAGTTATTTAAATTTTTAAAGAAACTGGGTACTGGGAGCTGGGAGACCTCTCCATTAGAGTGCTTGCCTCCCAAACGTGAGAATGTGAGTCGGGATCCCCACCATGCAGGTAAAAGCCTGTCTCATCAGCATGTGCCAGTACTGGGGAGGCAGAGCTAAGAGGATCCCTGGGCCTTGCTGTCTACAGCTAACCTAGCAGGGTCAGTGAGCTCCAGGTTCAGCAAGAAACCATATCACAACACACACACACACATACTCTCACACACACATACACACATGTGTGCGCACACACAGACACACATACACACGCACAGACACACACATGCATATACTCTCACACACACTGACATACTGTGCACACACACAGACACACACATACACATACACTCACACATACAGACACACATACACTCACACATACACACACTCAGAGACACACACACACACACACATGCACACACACACATACACTCTCACACACACACACACACAAGTACATATACACATACAAAAAAGAAAAAACTGGGTTATATCATTTTAGAAATGAATTTATAATGAAATTTTAGTATCCTTAGCCATGTTAACTATTTCATATTAATATTTATTATCTATTATAGCATAGTCACAGATGTATTAAAAAATTCTTAAGTGTTTTGAAGGGGATATTCGGAATCCTTGAGCACTCAATAACAAACTACAAACCAATATGAAGTTAGGCTTCCCAGGCCCAGCTCTCAAAGCTCCTGCCTGCACACCTAGGAAGGGCCTGCTGTCTCTAACTAGCCCAGCTTAAAAGGATGACATACTGAAACATTCGTGGCAGAGAATGGGAAGAATTTTAGGATGAAAAGCCACTTTCACCTTACTGATGAAAATTTCTTTGCTGGACACATACACCCAAGTCTAAGCACAATACTTAGACTTCACCCACTCCTGGACTATCATGTGACCAGCTCTCCCCTCCCTTCTCCACCACCCCACATCAGGTACATTCTCCATCTTCTGCTATCTTCAATATCCTAGTGTCTGGTTTGTCCCAAACTCCACAGGCAAACTTAAGCCAGCTCTGGGCCCCGAGGTCCTGGCAGGCAGCAGTGGGTGGTTCTGTCTTTGGCCATCAGCATACCTCAACTGGCAACGATTCTGGCTGCCAGCAGCCTTTCCTCTCATTACGTCTATATCTTACAGAGCTTCATTCTCTCTTGCCCTCTGTGTGGAGTCTATTCTTCCCTCTGAAAGCTTCCTCCCTTCCCTATACCTACTTCTTATGATAGTGACAGACAGCCTCCAGGAGGTCCCAGTGGTCCTCAAGTCTGCCTGGGCAGCTCCCTCCCACAATGCACTGGAGGTCATCTGTGTGCCCAGTAGAATACAGCACTTCCACGATTAGGTTCTGTTTTGGTCTTTTCACCCTGAGCTGTCCCATGGAGGTCCTTCTGCCTCCTGCTGAGAAGCTAGCCTTCTAGTCTTAGGACAGGCCACAGAGACCAGAGCCCCACCTGAGAGCTGGAGGGATCCTGGAAGAGCCTGAGCATCCCTGAGCACCCGTGGCTGTGAGGAGATGGCTCATGTTCTAAGCTGCTGATCCCGAGGGTCCACTGCTACTTGGCATTAGCAAGTAAAACAAATTTACGCGTCGAGGCTCATGAGGAAATAAGCCCTGGAGAACAGTCTCCATGCGCTACTTCCCTCCGTATCCCTGGCAGCCCTGGGTCCAGTTGTTGGAAGGTTTGCTGAACTGGATCAAGAGTGATGGCTTTCAAGTCCTGACCTGCATGCTCTGGAAGCAGGGCAAGGCATTCTCCATGTTTGTTTCTCACTTAAATAGTCGTGCCGACCACCTGGGATTATTCTGAGACTCAAAACAGTATGCGTAATATTCTTAGAGCAGCGTCCTGCATGCTGGGAAGAGGGCAATGTTAATTACTAAAAGTAAAATTTCTAAATGGACATGTTCCAAAATCCTTGCAAGAAAGAATGTAACGTATAAGCCATGATGAATTATGAAAAAAAAACAGGAAATCAATGTATATTCCACAAATACCTGGGCGAGCATGTGGAAGAAGGGCATGAGGGGCCACGTGAAGCTGGTCACTGGTGCAGCCTTCCCCAACCTCAACGCAATGTTCAGTCACATCAGTGCTGAAGTGATCCTAGACCACATGCAGCTTTGCTAGTAGAGCAAGAGCATCAGGACTCAGGTTCCTGATTCTTCCTACTTGTATAAAGTTTGAAGAAAAGCTTCTTTTTCTTCCAAGACTTAATCTACTTAGCTGGTGATCCCTGAACAGGATCTAGTAGTCTAATGAGGCCTGGGTTTCTGTTGCTATTGTGAAGTCCGGGATTGATTTTTATTGCTAAAATACTAGGTCATTAAAACACATAATTAGCCTATCATGCCTTACATAATCATACACATTAAATAATAAATTAGAATGCTACTCAGGAAATGCATACAGTAAGTGCTGAACAGCGACCATGCAAGTTCACTGCTGCACACTCTGGGCTAGCCTCTAGCATTTGACCAAGTGTGGTTCCAGTTTCCTCCCTGGTCCCCATGCCCCCTCTCTTCACTTAGGCTTCCTCAACAGTTACAGGTCTCTCTGGACAAATCCTTACTCGCCCTCCATCACTAGACAATGAGTCCAAACCACAGCCAAGGGGTCTCAAAACCAATCACGATTCTCCAGAGAAGATGGCTTGCACATGTCTCACAGTAACAGGATGGAAATGAAGAAAGCAAGGGGCCATCAGTGACAGATGCCACTTCCCAAAGCCTGGTACCTTCCACCACACACCAGCGAACTAGCAGGACAAACCCCACTACGCTTAGACATGGGAAAGCACCTAAGTGGACATTGAAGCAAGGGTCTCTATCTAAGCTCACCTTGGGGAGAAAAGTGGAACCTTGAGGTGTGGGCAGGAAAGAAGCTGTCTGGAAGCCACACCTGCCTGTGTGTGACCTGTTTCAATGATGTGTAGCAGATCCTTGCTCCTTTGTTGTTGACACTGAATATTAACAACAAAATGGCTTAGCAACTATGAAGCCCAAAGGGGAGCTAGAGTAGTATATGTACAAGTATATACTGAAAACACATGCACACGCACACACACATGCACACTATACTAGTATATGTACAAATATACTGAAAATACACACATACTATACTAGTATATGTATGAGTATACTGAAAATACACACACATACACACACGCACACACACACTATACTAGTATATGTACGAGTATACTGAAAATACACACACACAAATACACAACACACATACACACGAGCATACACACATATAAACACACACAAACACATGCACACACATACACAAACTATACTATATGTATGAATACACTGAAAATACACACACAAATACACACCACACACATACACATGTGCACAGGCACACATACACACATGCACACACATATACACAAGTACACACGTGCACACACGCATACACACACTATACTAGTATATGTACGAATATACTGAAAATACACACACATGCACACACACATACACACACATATATACACACACTATACTAGTATATGTACAAGTATACCAAAAACACACGCACACACACTATACTAGTATATGTACGAGTATACTGAAAATACACACACATACACACCAACACACACAGACACACACACGCACACACAGTCTATACTAGTATATGTACAAATGTACTGAAGATACACACACAAATACACACCAACACACACGCATATACACACACAAATACACACCTCGCACATACACACATGCGCATGCATGTGCATACACATATACACACACAGTATTCTAGTATATGTACGAATATACTGAAAATACACACATTCTATCAGTATATATAATGTACTGAAAAGACACACGTACATATGCACACACACTCTATACTAGTATATGTACAAATATACTGAAAATACAAATACACACCTCACACACACATGCATACACACGCAAATACATACCACACACATACACACACGCACATGTGTGCGCACACAGGCATGCACACGCGCATGCACACACACATACACACACAGTATACTAGTATATGTATGAATATACCAAAAATACACACACATGTGCACACACACATTACACACATCATATTAGTATATATAATATACTGAGAATACACACACAGACACACACATGCACAGACACACACACACACACACACACACACACACACACACATGAGCACGCGTGCACACACAGTCCCTAAATTACCAGTGGTTCAACTTGGGGCTTTTTCAACATCAGAAAGGTATAAACACATACTTTTTTGCAGTTCTACTGTTTTTAATGTTAAAAGCACACACGACCACTTTGCTTTTCACTAGGTGCAGTAAATGACACAACACCCAGAACTTTATTATAAAACACAGTGTGTTAGATGATTTTTTTGTCCAGATTAAATGTGTCTAACATATTTAAGGTAGGCTAGGCTAGGCTAAGCTCTGATGTTTGGTAGAACAGAGGCTGCAAATGCATTTTCAACTTACAATGTTGTATCTATTATAGTGGGTTTGTCAAGATGGAACCACCTGCCCAGTTGAGAGCAAATGTGTGAACATAAACATACATATAGAAATATGCGTGTGTGTGTGTGTGTGTGTGTGTGTAGCTCTCAGCCTTCATTGCAGTTCTGACTGAGTTCCTAGCCTCGCGCCCGGCTTACTCCCAGCTCACTCAGGGGTGTACTTGCCCTCTTATTTGCTGCTGTGAGAGAGACAAGCCTGACGGGGCTGCTGCTTCTTTCTCCGAGGCCACTATCCCTTCCCCAACACCACTGAGCAGTGCTTATCCAGGGGTTTAAGGACTCTGCCTTTTTCAAAGTACACATTCCTCTCTTAAACTCTTAGTAACCAAATTTGGGTCAAAGCATACATTGGTAGCCAAATTAGTTGAACAAACAAACTTAAAAACAAAAGGATATATTTAATTATTGGTAACCTTAAAAACAGTCAGTTATCCATGAAGCTGAAAATGTAGATACAGTGTGCATTGTAATTTTAGAATGAGGGGCTAGAATTGAGAAAATATTCAGAGAAATAAAAAAAGTACTTGTGAAAGAAAGGAAGCAAGCCACTGATGTCTCTAATAGGCTGGAATGGTTTATGTCCTACTAACAGATAAACTACTGAGGGATCCTAGAAATCACACACTGGGGAAGGGCTAGACAGACAGCAAACTGAGACCATGGTCATATAGTGACAGAGGGGAGATCTCTGGGGATTCCTTGGTTCTATATTGAATCCTCATCTTAGTGTCTTCCAAAAGGAAGAAAAATAAATAACAGCTTAAACCTGATAGGATTTCTAACACTGGATCAATAATAAATGGAGATCAAGAACTTGGACAAAAGCAATGGCAACTTAAAAAATTTAGAAAGCATTATTTTTCAATAGTGTCATACATTATCCAACATCATTTATTTAGTGGAAAATTTACTTTGGTCATTTGAGGTTTCAATTGCTGTGGTTTCTGTTACCCGAGTCAACTGCTGTCCAAAAATATTAAATGGAAAATTCAAAAAGTAAACAATTCCAGAGTTTTTTTAAATTGCTGGCCACTCTGAGTAGCATGCTTGTGCCAGCCTGCTCTACCCCACTCAAGACAAGCAGCCCCTGTCCATCAGGATACCCACCAGGGATGTCCTGCCCACCTGGGAGCCACCTGGTATGACGCCATTGGTGGTCCGATGGCTGTCCAGAACTGTCATGCTCCTGAGCCCCTGGCCCTTATGTTACCTAACAATGACCCCAAAGTGGCGATAGCAACTTCATGAAAGCACATTGTCATACTGCTCTGTTTAGTGCAGGTTGTCATTACTCTCTGACTGTAGAACAGAAATTCAACTTCACCCTAAAGATTATGTACTATCTGCAGCTTTGGGTAATTTGGGGGAAGCCAAGGATAAGGAGGGCTATTCCAGATACACTTGGGCAAACACGTGCCAGGCTAATCTTAAGTACCACTGAAACCCTCTCGGCCTAGTCTGGGTTAAGAAGGTATGTGGGGCACAGCACTGAGAGCAGGCCCTGTCGCTCCTGCCACCTGGGACCACAGGCCACTTCATGGCCACTGAGCACTGTGCCTCTTCAGGGCTTCAGACACAAAGCTCACATGTTAAGATGCTTCTCTTCCAATGTATTGTTACTAAAGAAACACATGCACGTGACTTCTTCCTGAAGGCCAGACTCAGACAGAAAGGTTAACATACTCTCTCACTGTGTGTGTGAGACCAAAGACAAGCAGAAGTATAGCATCACACTTGTTGGTTTGAAAAAAAAAAAAAGGAGAAATGAGAACATGCTTCCCTCTTCTTTGGTATTTATAGAATTCCTAATAAGCAGACTTCTGTCATTCCTTCAGACTCATGAATTCAAGACAGCTCGCTCTGAGACTCTGCTGTGTGGTGTTGTTTCGGGTCCTACTTTCCCTTGACAAATAGGCCTGAATTCTCAGCACCTGAACAATCTGTACAAGGTAACAATGTTTCACTTGTCCACAAGTTACTTTTTACCCAATGTCTGGGTCTATAAGGTAAGGATGAAAATCTCTCCAACATTACTGGAAAGATTATATTTAAAAAGGCAGCATGGTACCTTACACAAAACATAACTGCATCCCATGGGCGTGTCTGTATGTTGTGAGCAGAGCTCAGGGGTTGAGCGTGGGCTACAGAGGTATGTAGAGCAGCCTTCTAGAAAAACTGGGAGCATCTCACTCTTCTAGAAGAGCAAGTCCATCCAGAGTCTGAGAGGAAACCACGCACTGGAGGACATGTCAATTATGCATCAGGTGTTATTTAAAGATTAGCCAAAATAAACATGTATTTAGCACATAGATGGTGCCAGGCACTCTAATGTTAGGATTTGAGAATTCATGAAGAAATAAGACAATATTCTCATTCTAGTAAAGCTCAATAAGAAGAGACAAAAGAATAATGCAATAAAAGGGGGGTTATAAGTAGGCACAAGGCGCAGAAGAAGATAAGTAAGAAATTCAGCCTGAGGAGAGAAATAGGTAGGTAAACACAGAAACACTGTAGCAGGGAAAGAGAAGGAACTCTGTAGGCAGCTTGGGTCTGAGGCTAGCTCACAATTCACTCACCATGTAACTTGGGTCTGAGGCTAGCTCACCATTCACTCCCTATGTAACTTCAAGAAGTTTAATTTGCCTGAGTTTTCTTGTAAATATATTTTGCAGAGCTGTTGTTAAAATTAGATTGCTAGACAGACGATCAATAGGTGAGAATAAGATCGATAAATGGATGGATGGATGGATGGATGGATAGATGATAGAAAGATATAGATAGATAGATGATAGGTAGATATAGATGATAGATAGATAGATAGATAGACAAATAGATAGATAGATGATAGATGGACAGATAGATAGATGATAGACCGTCGTAGACACTTGGTAAACAGTAGTCTGGTTTCAGGAGTTGTGGTTGGTTTTGAACAGACCAAGCTGTAAGTCTGTTTGCTGCAAGTTGAATTAACTATACACTAAACATGAGGACACCATCCAGCAATCCAGAATCTCCCTTAATTGTATAATTTCCATGTTCAAGGAAAAGTGTCCTCAGAACTATGCCGGTAGTATGTAATACCTAACATTTCTCTGTGAACACTGTGTATCATGCCAGAGTTTATATAGGAATATATGCATATATAATATATACTATTAAGTAATTTGACACTGCCAATTTTGTAATTAATTAAAATATATTTCTAGAATTAAATTCTAAATGTGTTTTTAAGGTTTTTTTCTATGAAAAGTGGGCACTGAGGGCTCACCAAATTGCAACTCAATCACTTTCCTGTAAATATTACTCTTTAAAGACTATTTTGAAAAATCAAAACTTGAAGTATAAGCACCTCAGCATAAACAAAGCCAGAAGTTTCTTCACAAAGCAAAGCTACAGATTCCAGAAAACAGTGTATTGTGTGTGAGTGAGTGTGTGTGTGTGTGTGTGTGTGTGTGTGTGTGTGTGTGTGTTAAAACACAGGGACAGACAGACACAAGGTAATGGGAGGGCCAGAAGAACAGATAAAAACCAAACTGCTTTGCACATACTAAACCTTGGCCCAGCCCCTGGCCCACTACAATCAACTCACATCATCTTTCTGGCCCAGAACAAATGACCAAGGACCCTGCAGGCACACAGACGATGGGGAGCGAGAAGGCACTAACGTTCTGGGTTTAAGATGGGTCAGCAAGAAAAAGGAATTAAAAAAAAAAAAAAAAGCTAAGCCATTAAAAGGTCTACACCGCAAGAAGCGTGTGCGTGAGGGGCGGTGATGACAGGAGGAACTGTGTTCAAGTCCCGGTGCCCCGACGCTACTCCTCACGTACTACGGAGCCTGAGGGTCGCGGGGCTGAGTCAGGGAAGGAAGGGGGCAGCAGGGCTCCAACACGCCGAGTGGATCGGATTCACAGCATCCCCGCCCCGGCCGGGCGGACCGGGCCGCGAGCTCTGGGGAGGGGCGCACGGGGGACCGGGGCGCCCCGGGGCATCACTCACCCGTGAGGCTCCGGAGCACCGTCCCGTGGGCCCAGAGGCTCAGGACCTGCTGCACCGACAGGTTGATCATGGAGTGGTCGCCCCCCTCCGCCTTCATCGTCCCGGTCCCCGTCCCCGGGGGGCGCCCGCCGTCCTCTCCGGGGGCGCCTGCGGCGGCGCGACTCCAGGCCCGGGGAGGCTGCGGGGCACCGGGCCGGGCGCGGCCGCCTTCGGGCCTCGGAGGAGCGGGGCTCAGCGAGTCTCCCAGGCAGCCGCCTCCCCGCCGGGGAGACATTGAGGACCGAGGAGCGGGGAGGGGACGGGACCCGGCGGGCGCAGTGCCCCCGCGCCACCGGAGGACCCCCCGACACGCACGCGCGCGCGCGCCACGAGGCCGGCCCGCCCGAGGTCACGCCGCCGGGAGGCCCCGGGTGACGGGCAGCCGGCAGGTGCAGCCCCGCCGCGGGGCCCGGCTCATCGCCGCCAACGCCGCCGCCGCCGCGGGGCCCGGGAGATGCGGCGCCGGGACGACGACGACGACGACGGGGACGAAGAGGCTGAGGCCGCCGCGGCACCTGCCGCCCGCCTCCGGGTCGCAGACACTCGAGGAACCGCCCCCTCCACCCGTGGCCGCCGGCGGGCCGTCCGTGCACGCGCCCGCGCGCGCCCGCATCGCCCCATCGTGGCTCCGCCCCCGCCCGCCCCGGGAGCGGCCGCGCAGGCGCCCTCCGCTCGCTCCAGTCCTCCAGGCTCGCCTCCCGCCCGCAGTGGGGCGGGGCAGACGCCGATGACGTCACTGGCGCCACCGCCGGATCTCGCTGCTGATTGGCTGCTCCCAGGGAACAGCCTCCGCGTCTTGCCCCTCCCTCCCCGGGCCTCCACGGGAGCGCGCGCTGGGAGCCCTGTAGCCTCGGCGCCGCGCCGGCCACGGCCACGGCGGACCCCGTGTGCCCGTGCGCCCGATATCCGTGTGGACGCTGCGCTTTCGGCTTCCGTACGGAGCCGCGATCGCCGAGGGTTCACGTGCGACACGGCGTTCCCATTTGGATGAATCCAGGTGGCCTGATGACATCGCTTACTTAGAGAATATGCTAAATCCATCGATCCAGAAATAGATGCACTTCGTCACGTCGCTAGCCTTCCTCCGGGCTGCGAGAACCTGGGCTCCCTCCCTCCCTCTCTCCTTCCCTCCCTCCGTGGCTCCCGGACCCGAGAGCCTCTACCGACCCGGGGAGCACTGAAACCAGAGCCCACCCCCACTTGGTTGTCCTTCAAAGCGAGGACAGCCTCAGTAGCAGCCTGCGTCCAGGTATACAAGCTACACGCCTCCGTGGTGTTCGGAACTTTTTAACAATATAATAATATTATTATTATCAAAGTCGGACGATCACATCAGTAAGCATTAACCAGCCAAGCCCCCCTCATCCAACTCACAACCTGATAAAATTTACAAAGAAAGTAAATAAATGCATGCCCTAGCTGTGCCCTTTAAAAGGATAATGACACGAATACTTTTGTCTATTTGTCTTTTCCTTTCGACTCACAATATAGAAGAGAAAATTTTGAGATCATTAGTGGGAATTGAACCAAAGCTCATATGTCCAGTTATCTTCGTCCTAGAATTTAGACTGAATTAGATCCATTATTTCAAGATTGTAGACTATCAGCTATGCAAAAGGCATGAATGGTTTTTTTTTTTTTCCTCATTCGATGTATTTTACAGAAAGGAAAACTGATTTCTGGAGGGATTAAGTGACTTCAAGTTCCTCCATTTCTGAATTCCTAGTGGGTCTTCCTCTGACAACCATGGCTTCTGTCCTAGCTCACTGTGAACTCCCTAACTAAAGTTCTGAATGAGGAAGTTACCCAGTGGTGCTGTTAAGAATTTGGAGGGATGAGGGGTTGTGCCCATATTGAATAAAAATAAGCTTCAAAGACTCTCGTAGCAGAATCTTTGTGGTCACTTTACATGGAATCCACCAGAGTCCTTATGATTATACGCTATTATCTAAAACATAATAGAGTGCATTTATAAAGTATATAGTAAGGGGTGGAGAGACAGCTCAGAGGCTAAAGGAGTTTGCTTGTAAAGTCTGTTGACCCGAGTTCAGTTCCCCAGCATCCACAGGGGATGAAGCCAGACGCAAAATGGCATGTGTATGCACCTCCCCCACATACATGCGTAAATAAATTAAAAAACTAAAAACCTAAAAATGAAAAGAATAGTAATATCCATTTAAAAGATTCAGAACCGAGGACAGTTCTTCACACGCACTGCTCCATAAATGCTGAATTAATAGCTGAGTGAACTTCACAGAAAAGAAGCACTTTGTTTTGTCACGTGACTTCTATGCATGTTCATATGTGTGTGGGCACATGTGTGTGCACGTGGATGCCAGAGGACAACCTCCAGTGTTGTCCTCAGCCTAGAGCTTGTCAATAGGCTAAATAAACTAGCAGGCCAGTGAGGCCCCAGAGAGCCCCTGTCTTCACCTCCCTTGGGATTACAGGTGCACACTGTGACACCCAGCATTTTGACATGGGTTCTGGGAATCAGCCACAGGTCCTCATGCTTGCAAGGCAAGCACTTTCCCCCTGAGCCATCTCTCCAGTCCCCACCTGGGTTTTTTTTTAATAACATCTGGAAATAAAATGGTAAGAGACCACGTGAAATCTCAAATTGATGATGCTCTTTGTGAACCCAACACTTTCCCTATTTTTAAATTCCATTCAATTTAATAAGCTTTGGCGGGACACACCAGGTATATCAATGCTCTCTGTGAGGCATTATCTATAAGATTTGAAGAATCATGCTAATTCATTGCATTTAACTTGGGCTTACCTCAATAAAGCCAAATGATATCCACTGTGTTGATATCCTTAAAGGAATTCAGCATTTTCTAAACAGCCAGAGTTATGAAACCCAAAACCATTTCAAAACAAATGAAAGCCGAGAATTTCTCCTTTGCAGAATTTGATACTAAGATAATATATCGCCATTTCAAGAACAGTTTAGTCCCAGGGATTACCCAATGAGACTCCTAAGAAAATTGAATTCAGGCCAACCCTGAGTCCTTGACTGTGGAATCAACAGTTTACAAACAGGTTAGTTCTAGGTCAATTCTTACCCACTTATGAAAGAATAACCATAAAGTCCTAGTTGATTACCTGACCCAAAAGAGCTGAGAACAAAGCTTTGTACAATCAATTCAGATATAAAATGATACTGGTCCTTGGAGGAAAGCATTCCCTGTCAGGGATGTTTTTCCTCTCTGTTGCGCTATAGTACTAGATACTAGAGTCTCATTACATACATAATTTCATCTTGTTATATATGTTCTAACATATATATGTTCTAAATCCTGAACAGGGGTGGATTCAATAGATTTATTTTTGGAAAATACATTTTTTATTTAAAAAACCTGAAAGATGTTATTAGACCTATTTTATAGATAGTAAATATTGAAGGCTGGTGATCAAACTACATTTATACCAATTCAATGAACAACTAGAAAGTACTTGCACAGTGCCTGACATAAGAAAGAACCTTGGACTCATGCCAAGAATTATCTATTAGGTCATCTAATTTGCATGAGGATTGGGACATTGCAATATCTTTAAACTAATTTTTAGTGGTTCCCACCCACATATTTCTGCCTCAGTGCTGCTCAGGTATGAAGAAGGGAAGAGAGGAGCACAGAGAAAGACAAAGAGAGAAAGGTCTGTTGGGTCTTTTTAAATATCTTTATTGTCAGTCATTAGATACACTGTATGAGCAAATCTTGTGATGTACCCCCATTTCCTTCCTCTCTGCCCCCATCCTATTGGGGACTCTGCTCGATGGGAATACTGGATTTGTCCATGGGGTAGGGGTTATGAATAGCGCAAGAGTTAGCCAGTTTTCCCCCTTAGTGTGTTATTGCTGATTTAGTTAGGCGATATAACAAAATACAAGGAAGAATCATAGGTATATTATTCAAAATGTATATTTTACTAAAATGTACATGTAGAAATAGTTCTCAGAGCCCCCAATAGAGTTTAAGAAATAATCCCATTATATTACATCAGAAAAAAAGGTAGTTTCTTGCTATGGAAACTCCAATGCTTAAAAAAATGGAAATATATAAAATAAAGGTATTTATCAAAAATAGAATCATTCCATTTGAATTTGACAGCTGGAACTTTCAGGATGAGACATTCAAAGGTGAATCTTGCTTTATCTTTCTTATAAGATACGGCTGATGTTTCTGGACTCTGAACAGGGACATGGCTGACCCATGTTGGTGGTGGGACATGACCGTCATGTGGAGCCATTTAAAGGCAGGAGCATGTTCAAGAAGGAAAGAAAGAGTGTTTCTCTACCTCCATTTTCTTCTTTATTCTTTTGGTCTTCTACCTGAACATGAAGCCTGGCATCCCCTGCCACGACTTCCCTTCTCAACCCAGTTCCTCATTCATTTCCGAAAGTCTTAAAAATGGACACAGTGCCGAGCGTGGTGGCTCACACCTTTGATCCCAGCACTTGGGAGGCAGAAGTAGGAGGAACACCGTGAGTTCAATGCCAGCCTGAGACAACATAGTGAATTCCAGGTCAGCCTGGACTGGAGTGAGACCCTACCTCAAAAAAAAAAAAAAAGACAATAGGCAAGACATAACATCATTGAAACCCTAAAATTGTATGTTCTGAAGTCTGAATATGAGAAAATGACTGTGCTAAAATCATACACAAAAATTGTGTGCTACATTTGACAATATACAAGTCAGCTTGCTTTCTAAAAATCCAAGCTTAAAAATTATTCACATCTAATTTGGTCAAACTGTGGCTAACAGGCTAAGCATAAAAAAATAACAGGTTAGTGACATACCATATGAGGATTCTTGATACAAACACAAACAAGTTAGGCTTTTTAATGACTTGATTATTGAGGAAAACATTGTATGTCCAGAACATAGCAGTCAATGGGTGTGGTGGCACACTCCTTTAGATCCAGCACTTGGGAGGCAGAGGTAGGAGGATCGCTATGAGTTTGAGGACACCCTGAGACTACATAGTGAATTCCAAGTCAGCCTGGGCTAGAGAGAGACACTACCTCAAAAACAACAACAAAAAAAATAGTAGTGAAAGTGATATTTCTCTGATGTTAAGTGAAGTTACATATTTTCACATACATAGGAACATTAAGATTACTAGATTCTAGAGACATACTTTTTATGACTTTTGTTCATAAGAGTAAAATGATATTTTTAAATATTTACTTATTTGATAGAGGAAGAAAGAGAGAGAAATAGAGACAAATAGAGTGAATATGGGTGTGCCAGGGCCTTGTGCCACTACAAACAAACTCTGGACACATGTGCCATTTTGTGCATCTGGCTTTTTGTGGGTACTGGGTAATCAAACCTGTACTGTCGGGAGTCACAAGCAGGTGTCTTTAACCACTGAGCAATCTCTCCAGCCCTGAGCTTTTGGGGTTTCAACAAATTAATCTTCTACAATGATGTATTACACACATACACGCAGATCTATGAATATATGTATAAGTCCATGTGTATGTATGTGTTTGTGTATCTTTTCCAGTTCATTGATTTTTTTAACTATAAGAAACATTTTTGTCAAAAGGTATAGCCTTTCAAGACGGTTTGAATGGAGCATTTTCTTGGTCCTTCTGGCTTTGGAGTTCCACTTCTCCCTATGACCGCCACATATGTTACTAAAGAAATGGTGTGAATGAACAGAAAAAGATCAGGGGGAAGACATTTTGATCATATTGTATTAGTCCACGGCTGCACAGGTAATGAGAGCCAGTAGGATCCTGAGCTGCCTGGGGATTCTTGATAACCACTATGGATGTTTTTGATGAATGCAAAAACCTTCAGACAGTCATGGGTAAGGACATCAGTATATCAACTGTTGCTCTCCTGTGTGGTTATTGTACTGATAGATGGTTGCATCTTATTTTATTTCATTGACTTTGGTATCTAAATTTAATATTTGACTAGAAAACCTAAAATAACAAAAAAAAGTCTTCCTTGAATTGCTTAGTGGAGCACTCAGGGCTGTATACAACATTTAGCACAAACATCAGAATGCTACCTTTAAATTGATTAGGAATTCTCTGTGCTGAGTTACAACTGTCTTCCACCCCCTGCTTCCCAGTGTGAAGTGGGAGGAAAGAGAGGAAAGAAGTGTATGAGGAGGACAACAGACTCTTCTTGAGAGCTAACTGCAGCCTTTTTGAATACCTTTCAAACATATAGTGGATAAAAATCAAGAGATTCTTAAAACGGAAATATCCTGCTTAGAGGAAAAACACAGAGATTAATTTATTATTTGTGGTATCTTAGACTCACAAAAACTTAGTACACAATGGGGCTGGAGAGATGGTTTAGCAGTTAAGGCATTTGCCTGCAAAGCGGAAGGACCTAAGTTCAATTCCCCAGTACGCACGAAAGCCAAATGGCCAGATACACAAGGTGGTGCATGTGTCTGGAGCTCATTTGCAGTGGCCCTGGTGCTCCCAAATTCTCTCCATTTCCCCATTGGCCCAGCCCCCAGGTTTCCACTACTGTGGTTGATCCCTATAACTCCACCCTTGCCACAGTGCCCTGGAACACCCTGACTGTGCCTTCATAACAGACATATGGCCTAAACCTTGCTAAATGAACAGCCAGCCTACACTAACCTTAACCGCCTTATTACCCAGATTGCCTTCCATCACCACTTCCCTCAGATTTGATGGAGCCTTAAATGTTAGCTTGACAGAATTCCAGACCAGCCTGGGGTTCATCCCCACATCGACTTTCCTCTGATCACCTGGACCCCTGTGGTCTCCATGGACACAGCCCACCATGAGCAGTTCTCTATAAAAGACATCACAGATGCCAGCTTTGAACCAAGCCAACCAGATGGTGAAACGTGACTCCCTACTGTGGTACATACATGACCTGCTGCACTTTGTACCATGGCAATGTGGTTCCCAGAGATGGTAATGTTGTCAACACCATAATTAAATCTAGAAACAGCATCCAGTTTGTAGTGGGTTCCCACTGACCTCAAGGTTGGCATTAACCATCAGCCTCGCATTCTGGTAACTGGTGAAGACCAGGCCCAGGTAAAGCAGACAGTCTGTCTGTTGTCAAGGCCAATGCTGAAGCCTGGTCTGTCCCTCCTGAGCCACAAGATTGACCTGATGTTCGAGAAGCCTGCTTTGTCCATTGGCATGTCAATGAGAGGATCCAGGAACGAGAATTTTCAGAGGCCCAGGAGGACATGGCAGATCCAAGAGAGAGATTATGAGGAGGTTGGTAGAGATTCTGTTGGAGGAGAGGCTGAGGAAGAGGATGAACACTGATTATCCATCCCTTTCTGCCCTGCAGCACATCAAATTCCCAGAATTTGACCTTTAGCATTAGCTGACAGGTGTTGAAGTTTTCTGATTAGATTCATTCACCCAATCATGATGACATCCTTTTCTATAATAATATTTTTATGACTATATAAATTTATAAGATTTTAATATGATTTTGCAAAATACAGATTTTTTAAGGAAAAAAAGTTTGTTTCCTGTGCTTTTTTCTAAAACTGCCTTGATTGCAACTTCCCCATACTCAGAGTCCAGGGTACCTGAGCCATAGTGTCATTGTCAAGGGCCTATGTAACTCACCATGCAGTTACCTCTGTGGTCGAGAGGAGGACTCTAGACCGAGTCTACCACCAGCATGGACCTCCTCTGCCTTTTCATATGTGCTTGGGCAAATGATGGGACTCATTCTACAAATCAGAGTTCAAACAGCTCTCTCTGCGATCGGAGGCCATGGCAGAGCACTTGGGCTTGGGGTTTAATCTCTAACACTTAAAATAGGATTGGGTAATTACTCATGAATTTGCATCTAAAATAAGTTTGGAGCTGGAGAATATAACTGCATGATAGAGGGCCTGCCTAGCTTGTATAAAGGCCCTAGGTTCAACCCCAGCACCACAAAAGTTTTAAATATCATGTTAGTAAGAGATGAAAATAGTGTGTTTTTCCCAAATACTCATTTTTTAAAAATTAAAATAAAAACGATATTAAAATCTTACATAATCCCCTCCTTTAGGTCTCCTTTTCCATCTTCCTCCACTGAAGCCCTTCTACTTTCCTGTTCCCTACTGTCCCCTCCTCTATTTTAATACCTTTTGTGCCCTCCTCCATCATCTGTGACAAGTTGCTTGTGGACACAATATCATACAAGTCTTGTGCAGGTAATGACAACCACTGTGAGGTCATGAACACAACAACCACTTAGTATCTGGAAAGACAGAGCTCCAAAGCACTCCTCCTCCTCCTCTGGCTCTTTCGTTCTTTCAAGCCCTGCTATCATCCCTGAACCACTGGAGAGTATGATAGAGATTACTTCTTTTTAAAATTTTTATTTTCAAGCAGAGAGAGAGAGAAGAAAAAAAAAACATTCCAGGGCCTCTAGCCACTGCAATTGAACTCCAGATGCATGCACCCCTTGTGCACCTTGGCTTTACGTGAGTACTGGGGAATTGAGCCTGGCTCCAAAAACTGTGAATTAAATATTAATATATAAAATACCCAGCTTCAGATATGTTGCCTGGGTAACAGAAAATAGAGTAAAACATATTATATATATACTTGTATAGACTATAAAATGTGTATACTCAAAATATATAGCATATAATGTCTACATAGGTATAAACTCATAATATTGTTTTCATAACTGCTGAGATTATAAAAATTGGATCAGGGAAACATCTGCCCTCTTGTGAAAGCCTGAGACAGAAGGCCTTCCTCTTCTCCAAGGTCATGCAGCCCAATCCCAAGTTTGAGACATGGTCAGATCAGCTGAAGTAGACTATTACTCGCTCTACAATGTGTCCATCTTTCCTAATGACCAATGAATGGAAGACAGTGTTTTAGAATCTCCAAAATCAATATATATTGAGTAAGAGACTGATTTGGGCAATGGTTGACTACATGTCATCTCTCAGAGGTTGGCCAAGGTTTCACCTAAACAAAAAGTTGTGTAACAACTGTGGTGTCCTCCCAAGCAACATTTCATAGTTCTCAGAGACTGGCTGCCAAGGGATCTTCCCCTTTCATATTCAACTTCTGTTTATTTGTCCTGAATTTCTAGGTTCAGATAAAGTGCAATGCAGTATTTGACTATAAAATGTGGAGTATAAAGTACAATAGAAAGATAATTAAGAATTTTAATTTACTCCAGCGAATAGTAGGCATAATCAAATTCTCTGTCCAGGTGTAATGAGTGGCCCCATTTAAGAGATATCATTGCTCAAAGGATAGACCTTTTGGTAGATATTCCTCTAAAATTTAAAATTAATCATAAAGGTCTCATTGTGACTTTTTTCAATGATGGGGATTTCATCTAAGGTTCATACATACTGAACAACCACTCTACCGCTGAGCTCTACCCCAGCCCTCACTCAAACTTATTGACAATTGTTTTCTCTTTACCCTGAGTCTCTGGAGTAGTTCCTTTAAAAGTCACTTGGTTTTTTTCTCTTGTTCCTTCCTTTCTGGACTCATGAACATAAGCTGAATAGATTATTAAGCATTTTCAAATCATTTCTAGTTCTATTCTTGGAGAACCTCTTGGAAAAAGCATGTACTGAAGTTGAAAGTATGAGAAAGATAAAATAAAAATCAAATTAAATTAGGTTCCTTTGAAATGATTGGCAAGACCTCAATTATAAATATACCTCTAAACTTTCCAGTATTGTTTCAGTTAGAGAAGCCAGTTGGAGCTGCTTAAGTATTGGTGGAATATGACATATACTATATCTACATTTTTTTGTTATATTTTAAAAACTTTTCGGGCTGGAGAGATGGCTCAGTGGTTGAAGACTCTTGCTTTAAGCCTGCCAGCCCAAGTTTGATTTCCCAGCACCCATGTAAAGCTGGATTCAAAATGGTCCACACTTTAATCCCAACACACAATGTCATTGGGAAGCTGAATCCAGAAGCTCCCAGGCCAGCTTGACTGATGCATTCAGTTGCAAAGGAGAGATCATGTCTCAAAGAAGTTGGAAAGAAGGATCAACAGACAAGGTTGTCCTCACATCTCTACATGGGTGCCTGTGTACACACACGTCACACATAAATAAGTAAATAAATAAATGAAATCTTGCCTGGCTTTAAGTCATTGAGAATTTAAGCCAATGAAGTTGATCTTTCATATAAAATAAAAATTTTTTTCTTTCCTATGTGGATCTTTAAAATTAGCTTTGGTAAAATTTGACATACTTGTTTTAAATAAAATGCCTTCAGTTGTCTATAATGTCTAAAAGCTGAGGATAAATTTGTTCTGAAGTTGTTTGGTGTCATGGCAGACAAAGGACGGACCTGGAAAAGTCCTTTTGATCTAAAACTAGGCCTGTCTTCTGAGGGGAGACATATACCTGAGTAGCTCATGGCCTGGATTTGAAGAAATGTAAAAGCATGTGAGGTAAAGCAAATAACACTCGAATAAGAGTCTAACCTTCCAGAGTGTCCTCATTGAATGGGAATATCAACAACTTGGAATTATTATTATTTTACTACATAGCATTTTTGCTTTTGAAGCAGATCTTTTTAAATCTTTCATTTGACCAGATTTGGTCTTCAGCAGAAAAATACTGTCATCTCTTCCTGAAGATCCATTAATTTTCTGTTTAACTATGCACTAATAACTCCTATTTACCAAAAAGAAATGCAAATGTCTTCACTCTCCAGTCTACTTGCTTTATCTAGGATGGCCTTTTCTTTCTGCTTCTAACCAAATTCATTCAAGAGTAACATAAAATGCTGTCGGTATTTCCCCAAGATCTTTCCATGGAGTGGGCACTGTGCTACTGTGTCTCCCGAGGTATCACTCATCCTTCCCCCAAAGTCAATGCTATGTCTTCAGCATGAGGACCAAGTGGTCTTGGGGGCTGTGACAACAAAATCCCATGAGCTGCTGGCTTTAAAAAATGAAATTTCTTTTTTTCCAGTCAGGGAAGCAGGAAGTACAAAGTCAAGGTACCAGAAGGAAGGGCCCTACTCCTTTGAAATCTCTAAAGAAAATCTTTTTAAAAAATCTTTAAATTTCTTCATTTCCAGTGTTGTGACCAGTCCCTGGCATTTCTTGGCCTGTATCTGTGTAACTCTACACTCTGCACCTGTCATCACACAGGTGTCTTCCCTGTGTGCACCTGCGCCCTTCTTACAGGGACGCTAGTCATCTTGGCCACCCTAACTTCATCTTCACTAATCAGACCTACAATGACACTATTTCTAAATAAGGTCATGTGCTGATGTTCTGAGAAACGTGAATAATTGGGAGAACTGTTCAATGCAACACATTAAAATGGGTGATTCTCTGTGCATGACAGTGTCCAGGTTTACTCACTCAAATAAATAAATAAATGAATATTTTTGAAAGCTATCTTCTACTTTTATTTTTAATATATTTTATTTATTTATTTGCAAGGGAAGAGAGAGACAGAGAGAGAGAGAGAGAGAGAGAGAGAGAGAGAGAGAGAGAGAGAGAATGTAAATGGGCACACCAGGGCCTCTGGCCACTGCAAACAAACTCCAGATGCATGTGCCACTTTGTGCATCTGGGGAATCCAACTGAGGCCGTTAGGTTTTACAGGCTCAGCACCATCTCTCCATCCCTAAATATATAAATTTTTAAAACAACAACAAAACTTCTTTAGAACCCACAACTTCATTAAGCTGCTCCCTGCCCTGGGACAGCCCAATCCCATCTCCTTTCAGACTCCTTGCTGGGCTTGCCTTCGCTTCTCCTCCTCTGCTCAACTGTCTGTGTTCTTGGCTGAATCAACTCCTTCAAGAAACATGAACCAAGACCTCTCACAGCATCTGCCCACAGGTCACCTGACTCTGTGTTTGCTGGCTATGATCACCCATACTTGCTCCAGATAAGCTCTGTCTTCCTCCTTGTGAGGTGAGAGCTGCTGTGTTTTTTTTATCAGTATTGTTTTATATCTCCCCTATCTCATCTTTTCTTTCTTTCCTGACAGTTTTATAGCCTAGAATAATGTTAAATGTGTATTATATTTCTGCTTGATTCACTTCATAAAGTTATTTTTAATATATGTTTAATAGGTATAAATATTTTAGAAAATATTTGTGTTTATTTATTTGCAAGCAGAGAGGGACAGAGAAAAGAGAAACAGAGAGAATGGGTATGCCAGGGCCTCTAGCCATTGGTAAATAAACTCTTGGTCCTTGCACAACTTTGTGCATCTGGCTTTACATGGGAACTGGGGAATCGAACTCAAGTTATTAGGCTTTGCAGGCAAGTGCCTTAACCAATGAGCCAGCTCTCCAGCCAACTTAATAACACTTTTCAACAGTTTGAGAATGAGGTTTTTAAAAATAGAAATGCAGAAAAAAAAAAAACAAGTTTCTGAAAGCAAATGTCCCGCCTGACCACAGCCCCAGATTTCTTTTGCTGTAATATTGCTTTTCCTTCTGAGAATAACATGACCAGCCCACCAGCCATCTTGGGGTAGGGATATTCTTGGCTCAGTAGTCATGGCAACCAAATAAGCTCAACAATATAATGAGAGTTAGGTCTACAGTCATGGAGCTGTTGAATTCTTCAGTAGAAAGAGGCAGAGGGTCACAGCCCCTCACCTGGGAGGTCAGCTTTACTCCTTCCCTCCACAGATGCCAGTGATCTTGGAAGACACTAGAATGTACAGAAATTTAAAGACTTATTACTACTGGGGCTCCATGATGCAGCTTCCGTAAAGTTAAAATCCATGATGGGGTGAAACTTTGCCACAACACAGTTATTTGGGGTCACCCGAGTGCTGGAAGCCACCCCTGACCCATACTCTTGTAAATAATCCCAGTCAGACCATTGGTTCACAAGTTGCACTTGAGTGGAATCCTGACTTTGGTTTGCCATTGGTACCCTATCTAGGGTGAATGAATGCTCACATTTCCTCAGGAAAAGTAACATGACAACTTTCCAAGAACCACATGAAGGGATTATAATTAAGAAAATGATAATCAGGCTGAAGAGATGGATCAGTGGTTAAGGTGCTTGCCTGCAGAGCCTACCGACCCAAATTTGATTCCCCAGTAGCTGCATAAAGCCAGAGGCACAAAGTGGTTTATGCATCTGGAGTCCATTTGCAGTGTGTAGACACCCTGATGTGCCCATTTTCTCTCTCTCTCTCTCTCTCTCTCTCTCTCTCTCTATCTATCTATCTATCTCTCTCTCTGCTTGCAAATAAATAAAAAAAAATAATAATCTAAAGGAGTCAAGTTCTAAGCATTTTCTGACAATTACTCTCTTCAGTGTTGAGTAGGGAGGGTGCAGAGATTATACTCCCACAACCTCTTTCAGCAACTGGATGGAGGGAGGGGGAGAGAGAGGTAGATAGAGAAAGAGAGGAAGAAGGAGGAGGAGGGAAGAGAAGAAGAAAAAGGAAAAAGTGGAGGGAATGGGGTGGAGGAGAGGAGGGGAGAAGAGACGAGAAAGGAGAGGAGAGAAGAGAAGGAAAGGGAAGGGAAGAAAAGAGATAGAAAGGGAATGGGAGGGGAGGAGAAGAAAGGGGAGGGGAAGGAGAAAGAGAGAAAAGGAAAGGAGTGGGGAGGGAGAGAGGAGAGGAGAGGGGAGGAGAAGAGAAGACAGGA
>PVHP010011515.1:0-45013 GCA_004024765.1 Zapus hudsonius | reverse complement strand
TTGTATCCGGTTTGCTAGGACTTTGTTCAGGATTTTTGCATCTAAGTTCATCAGAGATATGGGTTTATAGTTCTCTTTCCTTGTTGCATCCTTGCCTGGTTTGAGGATTAAGGCAATGGAAGCTTCATAGAAGGTGTCTGGGAGCCTTCCCTTTTTTTCGATGCTTCTAACAAGCTTCAGAAATAGTGGTTTCAGCTCTGTGATGAAGGCTTGGTAGAATTCAGCTGAGAAACCATCTGGTCCTGGGCTTTTCCTTTTGGGAAGGTTTTTGATTACATCTTCAATCTCTGTGGGTGTGATAGGTGTATTTAGTGCTTTTATCTGCTCTGGGTTAAGCTCTGGCAGTTGGTAAGTGTCCAAAAACCTGTCCATTTCTTCCAGATTCTCTAATTTTGTGGAGTAGAGGTTTTGGAAGTATGACCTGATGATTCTTCCAATGTTTGGGATCTGTTGTGATCTCAACATTTTCCTTTCTGATTTTGTTGATTTGGGCTTTCTCATTTCTTTGTTTGATTAGGTTGGCCAGAGGTTTGTCGATCTTATTAACTTTTTCAAAGAACTAACTCTTTGAATTATCAATTTTTAAAATTGTTTTCTTTATTTCCAATTCATTAATCTCAGCTCTGATTTTAATCATTTCCTTTCTTGTGGAGCTCCTCGGGTTAGCTTTTTCCATCTGTTCCAATGCTTTTAGGTGGGTGGTTAGGCTATTGATTTGAGACCTTTCTGTCTTTGATATGAAGGCATTTAGTGCAATGAACCTTCCCCTCAGGACTGCCTTCATTGTGTCCCATAAATTCTGGTATGATGTGTTATCATCATCATTTAATACTAGGAAATTCTGAATCCTGTTTTATTTCTTGGATGACCCAATCATTTTTTAGGAGTGCATTATTCAGGCGCCAGTACTTTGTGTATTTTCTGGATCCTGCTCCATTGTTAACTTCTACCTTTAATGCACTGTGGTCTGATATGATGCAAGGAACTACCTCGATCTTCCTGAATTTGTTTAGGGAAGATTTGTGACATAATATGTGATCAATTTTAGAAAAAGTCCCATGTGCTGCTGAGAAGAATGTATATTCTGTGTCTTTGGGGTAGAACGTTCTGTAAATATCTGTTATCCCCAGCTGGTCAATGGTGTCATTAAGCTCTGTTATGTCCCTGCTGATCTTCTGTTTGGTTGATCTGTCTAGGGCTGATAGAGGTGTAATAAAGTCTCCTACTATGATGGAATTAGAGTCTATTTCTGCTTTATTTTTGAGTAGGGTTTCCTTTATGAACTGTTTTGCACCCAAATTTGGTGCATATATGTTGATGATGGTGACATCTTCCTGGTGGATCCTTCCTTTGATGAGTAAGATTGACCATCTTTATCCTTTTTAATTGATTTTGGTGTAAAGTCAATTTTGTCAGAGATTAGTGTAGCCACACCTGCTTTCTTTTTACTTCCACATGCCTGATAAACTGTTTTCCATCCATTTACTCTAAGAAGGTTGCTGTCTTTAGAAATAAAGTGCGTTTCCTGAAGACAGCAGATGGAAGGGTCCATTTTTCTGATCCACCCTGCAAGTCTGTGACTTTTTATAGGGGAGTTAAGACCATTTATGTTCAGTGATATAACTGTGAGGTTTGCTTTGAGCCCTGCCATGATGAAGGGATAATGAGGGTTTTTTTCTGTGCTGCTGTTATTAGCACACTGACTGTGATTGTCGTGTCTGATCTCTGGTACTCTTCTGAGGAAGATTTCTTGTTTCTTCTGTATGGGATATCTCTTGTAGGATCTTCTGAAATTGTGGCTTTGTTTTGAAATATTCGTAAATCTGTTTTACTTCATGGAACACTTTCACTTCTCCCTCTATCAGGAGGGATAACTTTGCTGGGTACAATAGTCAAGGTTGAAAGCCATACTTCTTTAGGCCTTGAAAAGCATTATTCCAAGCCCTTCTGGCTTTAATGGTTTCTAATGAGAAGTCTGAGGTAAGTCTGATGGCTTTTCCCCAGTAAGTTACTGTCTGCTTTAACTTTGTACTTATTTTTGAAGAGCATAAAATGATCAAGCAGTAAGATCTCCAGTAAATACTAACCCAACCCATAATATTCCATACTCAACTGGAGCTATGCAATTTGTCCTGCCCAATAAGGGTGACCAACAGCTATGCTGAGGAGGCTCTAGAAATGCCTATTAAACCATTTGAAACTCTCTCTGTTTAAATTTTTGTAAGTATGAATTACAAGAAACATACTGATCAAGTACTTAAACTCATATAGAAAAGATATGCACATAAATGAAGCAAAGCTATCATGTTCCTTGGCAATAAAAATAATAAGATGAGACTATTTTTCAGAGATAGTGTTTCACAAACCTATACTTCAAAAAAGATCAGAAAATAAATATTCAATTAGAAACAATAGATATAAAAATTGCTACGAAAGAGCAAATCAATGAAATAAAATCCAACAGAAGTATGGGCTGCAACTAATTCATTAGGTATGCAAAAAGTGGGATCCAGACAGGAAAGATGGCATCAAGGGAGGAGGAACAGAATTCAAAGGATATTGTTTTGAGAAGTGATAATGTCTCTAGGAAAGAGAAAAGGTAACTTTCTTCCTTTGTCTACCAATTAAATTGAACAAGCACCCAAGTCAATGTTAGTAAGTTTGTTACTGTTTTTAGCTTTGAAGAAGACTTACATGATTTCATTCCCACTTGGGCTGGTTTTCCTGATTCTGTTGCTGAATATGAGTTCAATGAGGACTAAACTATGTTGGGTGAATCTAAGTGATCAGAGTGACATGGGAGATCTCTGGGACAGCACTGGCTTTATGACAACAGACAGGCGGGGGAGGACCAGCACTGCAATATTTATGTAGATATCATGTTTCTCTGCTGCCTTTTTATTATAATGCAAGTACAGTAGTGTTCACTTTTCCAAACTGGGAACCATTCCAGAGGAATGCATCTGGATAACATTTGCCCATTACCTTCCCCAGAAAAGAATTAGTCAGCAAGGGCCCTATTCATAAAAACGAATTTCATCCATTTCTTCTTGAATGTCACATCTTTATGTGGAAAAAAATGTGATGCGAGTCCCTGTTTTTTTCTACATATAGAATACTTCACTGAGATTAGTGGATCCCCTTCCCTCTCCAATATGTAAGCAGACACCCTCTGATGATATACCTGCAGGAGCTCTAAAAACTCAGACTGGATGAGAGGGGTTGGATGGGACATTTCTGGACTAAACTGAATCCTTTGTGAAAGCAGGTAATAAAAAAGGAACTGATTACAAGATAAATGAATGTTTTTTTTTTCCTAAGCAGGTGAAAGTTTTAAAACTCACAAATTCTATTAAACTTCTGTAGAATCTGTAGATCTGTAGTTACCACATCCCAGGCTATCAGTCTGTTGTTTTACTGCACAAAATCCTAATTCCCAGAAGTAAAGAGGTAATCTTAATGGAGTAATATAGTTTTAATCAGCCCATAAGGTTGATAAATTGGGTTGATAGGAATCACATCATTAGACGGTGAATTTTGGCAGATTTTTTAATAGTTACCAAGGGTGCCTGAAATTTATGGTCTATCTAGTTTATTGTTTTCTTTTGGCTGAGTGATCATCTTAATGTGCTGTGACATAGAGTACACCTTGCCTACTGTGGAATTTTCTCAATAATAAAAGACTAACATACTATAAGTCTAGACCATTATGCTTCATCTAAGGTACAGTACAGACTTAAATGTTATGTTTTATTTACTTCAGGCACTTCAAGGAGATGAGGGATTTTACTAGAGATATTTAATACAGCTCCTACTGTTGTTCAAAGTCTCTGCATTTGGATGCTATGCTGGTGAACATTGTTGACCAATAGATTGTGCTGCCATTAGAAAAATTGTAATTAAAAATGCACTGTCAGAGGGGCTGGATAGATGGCTCAGCAGTTAAAGAACATGCCTGTAAAGCCCAACAACCCATTTTGACTCCCCAGTACCCACAAAAGGCTAGAATCACAATGTGGGATGTGCATCTGGAGTTCATTTACAGTGGCTGGAGGCCCTTGCATGCCCATTCTCTCTGTTGGGTTTTCTTGTCTCCCTCTCTACTTGAAAATATTTAACTTAAAAATATTTTAGAAATGCAGTCAGAATAGCACCTTGGGCTATTCATGTTGTTGTCAATGCCATGTTTATTGCAGACACATAGCTGATTCTTTAGCTGATTCTACAGAACTGCAATAAACACATATGCTTGAAAAGATGACAAAGTTTATTTGGCCTCTTTCTCTTCATGATTTATTCTACCAATTTCTCTATATGTGTATGAGCATGTGTCTAAAAATTTGGAACAAAATCTCCCCATATTTTTATTTCTGTTCAATGAGGGTATGACAGAATTGGATTCTGACCTCAGGATAAAATCTCAAGAGGTCTTCATCATACCTATTCATATGTCTCAATCAAATACCTGGAGGTCAATTAGGAGCTTTACAGGAAAAAAATCTCTATCACTATAAAAATGCTTCCATCAATCTTATTATAATAAGGTAGCATATAAAAATAGTTGTCATAATTAAATAAGATGCTAAATGTAATGTTATCATAATAAAAATAAAAGAATCATTAATGGTGTTTGCTTGCAAAGCTTATGGGCCCAAATTCAGTTGCTCAGTACCCATATAAAAAATTGGCACACATGTCCATAGTTTGCAACAAAAGGCCCTGACATGTTTTCTTTATCTTTCTTTTTCTCTCTCTTTCTCTCTCTTTCTCTCTTTCTCCCTCCTCCTCAAATAAAAACTAAATTTTTTTTCAAAACTATAAGAACCACGTCACCTGTTATATGTGGATCACCTTAATAATCTTTATTCTGCATCATTTTACTTGTCCTCAGAATAACTGGACAAGACAGATGGTATTTTCCCCATTTTTAAATAAGAAACTTGAAGGTTGAGGAGCTCAAGTCACTTGTAAGATTACACATTAGAGTGGAGTGACATACAGGATTCAATTTTAGGAGCATTTGACAAGATGGTACTAATCTGAGCACAGAACCTCAACACCATCAAGAATTATAGCCATTGGCCACCTTGCTTTTCTTCCATTAGCCATTGAAAGCCTAATTTGATTAAGCAGCTAATCAGTCTGTCATATAATCAGTACTACTCTGCTCCAACCCAAATCCATGGGAATTGGAACTGAATAAATAACCACAGCATGACAGCCAGGTACAATCTGCTTACCCTCCCAATTGTTTGAAAGAATCCAGTGACTCAAAACCACTTGTCAGTGGCAAATATTACACTTCCATATAATTTCTTCCCATCAACTTTCCATTAAGAACTCATGTGCCCAATACCAGTTGAGTATTTCTTATCCCACATGTTTTGGACAGAACATTTCGTTTCAGATTTTAAATTTTTTTCACAGACTTGAATATTTGCATACACATAATATGGTATCATGGGAACAAAACTTCTATGTCAAGGTGCAATTCATTTTGTTTCATATGCACAATGAAACACGTTGCCTGCAGGTAAATTTATGCAGCAATTTTAATGTGCCTGCATTTTGACTATGACCCATCGCATGAGGTCAAGAACAGCATTCCCTTGCTTTTTTAAATAAATTTCTGCATCATCTGTAGAATGTTCTACAATTGTTTTCTGGAATCAGGGAATAAGTTCACTGAAGGGAGGAAGCATGTTTATTAATCTTGATCTCTCATTGTGGCAGTCTGCTCAGGAGGTTACAACAAAGTACTTTAGATAAGGTACCTAAGCAACACATGTTGCTGCTCAAAAATGTTCAGGCATTAGATCATTTCATATTTTTTCATATTTTGATTAGAGATGCTTAATTTGTAATACTAGAGTCTCATATGTTTTTCTGTACCATACGTATCCCTCCCATGGGGAAATGCAATGGTCTTTTCTCCTCAACCAACAAGTCCCCCAGGCCTCAGAGGAAACAGCCCAAAGATTGTCTGTTAAGGCCAAACAGAATGAGGAGTGTATTATTTCTGCATGAGTGATAAGTAAAGAATATAATGGCACCACTACTTTTATAAAATTTATGGTCTTTGTACAGAAGATTGTGATTTTATTCATAACCAGGAAAAAAAACAAACAAATAAACAAAAATCAAACTTTCTTTCTATGTCCATTAAACAAGGCAACTGGAATTTTGATTTCAAAATGTCTTATGAAGATGGCTCATTGGTTGCATAAATATAAATGCACAGATCTGAAATTCAAATGTCTGATTTCAAATTACTAGTCAAAGGCCAAAAATGTTGCCTAGATCACTCACAGATGTTTCACAGAAATGGAAAGCAGAGAGGTCAACATACTGTAAATACATGTAGTTGCCTGACGCTTCTCTGGTCAATTTCCTCCTCAGCAGAATACATTTAGTGTAATAAATGTTTCATCTGGGAAGCCTTCCAGATTCATCATTAAAATAAAAAAAGGAAGCACAGTTTTTCTCAGTAGATCTTTTTTCCATCGCACTATCAGTCACATCCCAGCAGCATGCTGAAATGTTCTGGTGAGTACGAAAGGGTCAGAAGAGAAATGAGAAGGCAGAAGAAAGAGAAATAAAAATAAGAGAGAGGGATGGCTTTACAGTGAAACGTCTTCACTTGTGAAATAAATTTAAGCTCTGTTTCTTCTCGTCATCAGCTAGCTGATAACACAGCTCAGAAAGGACCCAACTTTTATTTATTTTCTTTTTGTAATGATTCCCACCATATACCAGCTTTGGCAAAAGCCAAAATGATCTCTTTTATTCTTCAGTAATTTTTTATATCATTTGTGAGCTGTTCTACTAACTGTAAGTTTTGTATCTGAATTTAATTCCTCATTACTGTCAGAATATTACAGAATGCTCAGGAAAAAAAGGACTGTGGTTGAGGTGGTATAAGCAGGTTTGTTTACTCTCTGTCTGGAGGGCAGAAACCATGGTCAGGGCCATATGAGTGTGTTCTGGTGAGCAATTCCATGTTCTAGCTTTTATTCAAGATTGAGAGCAAGAGTTCTAGAATCATCACAAATTTTGTTATGATTTTATATTTTTATGTATACCTGTTTGTTTCTAATATAATTAAATAAAATCCCTCAAAATGGTCAAGGGGCTGCAAATAATCCCATGTTAAATAAGGGAAAGAAAAGCTACTTTTCTGTATGTCAAGCAGAAAAGGACATAATTCAAGGAGATACAAAATCTCCAAAACTGAAATTTCAGAATGGAGGGATCAACACTGGTTTTCGGTTGCTGATGCAGAGAACCAGGAAGCTTTTGCTGCCCTCCACGGATCCAGAAGTGTGGGAACTGACCAAGGTCACTGCTCAAGGCCTAGGGTAATGATGAGAGGATAGCATGTGGTCAGTCCTGATCATAACTCTCAGTTATCTGAGGCAATGCCCACCAGTACTCAGAAAAGAAAGGGATGATGTGGAACTCTTCCACCTTCCAAGTCTTCTGAGGTGCATGTCTCTGGGCAAATAAACTGTATCCAGATGCAAGCTGACATAGGGTCTAGCATGGTCTTTTAGACTGTGCAATACAAGGGAAGTCCTGGAAGAATACTGAATGGTTGCTAAGTGTCAGCCTATAATTTGGCCAAAGGAATATGTGAATAATACAAGTACCAGAAAACAAAGCATAAAGATGAATCTTCCCCATGCTCTCACCTTTATCAGACTTGCTGATATCATGTTTATGAGGAAATATACATAGTTATGGTATAGATCTCAAACGTTTCCAAAGATCCATGTGCTAAAAACTTTGTCTCCAGACTGTGGTGCTACTGGGAGGTGATAGAAGATTTAAGAGATGGAGTCTAAGGGATGCCATGCAATGGGTGCTCTCATGAGGGATTTTAGGATCAAGCCTGGTCTTTATTTTTACTCTTCTTTTTTGCAATATAGCCATGAGACAACGGATTTTGCTACCCTTTCCCAAAATATATAAAAACAATGGTTCTATCTAACCATGGACTGGAACCACGAAAATGTGAGCCAAAAATAATCCTTTTTCTCTTGATAAGTTGATTATTTTAGGCATTTGTTATTGTAGCAGAATGTCATCTAACATATATGTTCTATTATGAAGATAAACATGTTAAAGATAGCTATTTTAATCAAATATATATGCACATATATACTTATTTATGTTTTTATATCAAATGAGTAAAATATGAGTTGCATGAATTATAAATTTATCAAGAAGAGTGTTTAAAAATAATTTTTAGCTACTATATATAGGACTTCCTTCATAAGATGCATATTAATATTATAGCCAACATAAATAGGAATCTATTATGCTTTAAAACACATTTAATTCTTGGCATCCAGAACAGCAAAGCAAATGTTATTTCATTTCAAGTCTTATTTAAGTAATTCAAGCTTGATTCTTTACAGAACATAATTACATGTAATAACTACTTGTAAGCTTATGTTGAAGATTTTAGATTAATAATTAAAGGGGAACTTATACTCTCTCAGGTAAACAATTGTCCATGGTAACATGTTAAAAGTGTTTGAAATAATAAATAACAAATCTTGTAATAAACTATAAAAATTTGAATCAGTAAACACTGTTAGGTCATGCCAAAAGAACATTGCCAAACGTTAATGAAAAATAAGTATTATAAAATACATGTAGCCAAATGAATGTGCTAGGCAGCTCAAGAAGGTGATAGGTATTTCTACTGCATATCACATTATTTTAAACTCTGTCACAATGATATGTGTATAGGAGTAATTATTGTTAGTTACTAAAGAAAACAGGCACTGAAGATTATCATTCAATATTAAAACTTATGAAGATAAGCTAAATAATATTTAAAGGAGAAAAGAATATTGCCTCCAATAGAGGAACTACTGTGATGAAAATGAAAAAGGCAACCTTCTTTAATGATATCTTGAATGAGCATAGAGACAGTGTGCTGTGATGTGAAAGTCAACTTAACATTGGAGAGAGGGAAGTAGAGTGTGTTTTAGGAGCATAAATGTACAATTTATAAGATAAAAAGACCTAAGATAAAAAGATACTTTATTCTAAGGGTAAGTAGTCATTATGGTGCTGGGAGATAGCTTAGTCAGAAAAGTGGGGCGTTGAGTTCCATCCCCAAATACCCTCATTAAATAACTGCACATGGCAGTTTATGCCTGTAATCCAGTACTGGAGGAGGGAAAAGAAGAGGATTCCTGAAGCATGTGGCTAGATGGTCTAGCCAGATCAGCAAGTCCCAAGTTCAGTGAATGAACCTGTCTCAAAAATGTAAGGTGGAGAGCAACTGACAAAGACATCCAACAGGCCCTTTGACTTCCACACATGTGCACATGCTCTCCTATACATGTGCCCAGACACATAGGTACACATATATATGCATGTATGTGTGTTTATAAATATATGCATATGCACAAACACACAGAAAAGTAGCCATTACCTTTTAAAATAAACTAATTTTCTCCATGGCAAAAATGTTTATAAAAGAATGCTTTAAGTTATACTTTTGTTTTTCCATAAACAAATATTTCAATCATTCTGACATTGGTGGTGATATATGTTTGTCAAGTAGCAAAGAAAAATATAATTTTAAATTAAACATATTTCTTACATTCTGTTCAAAATGCAGGAATAATGTTAACAATACATAAGAAAATAACTACTTTTCGAAAGAGCAAACACTATGAAGGAATGTTTTAGAATCAGTGTTTGGGACTGGGAATTTGGCTCAGTGAATAAAGCACTCCCATCTCAAACCAGAGTACCTGAATTCTACCTTCTAAACATATATTTAAAAACATTTCAGCCAGTGGGGCTTCTGTAATCCCACCATGCTGATGGTAGGATGTGATGTGGAGGCAAGAGAATTTTCTGGAAGTTAAACTGAATTAAGAATTATTCCTGTAAATCCAAGTTTTACAAAAGTTGGAGTTGAAAAAAGTATTAATTGTAGTCATCAAACTACTTGTAATTTTTATTACAATAAAAATAGTTTTAGAGTAAAAATATAAAACGTTTGTAAACATAGTTCATGCTACTGAATTGTACACTATTAAAATAGTGAAAATGGTAGATTTTTGTAAGTTTAAAACAATAAAACATTAAGGAAAATTTTTACTGATCTGATTTCTTTTTTGTGTGTTTGTTTGTTTGTTTGTTTGTTTGTTTGTTTGTTTTTCAAGGTAGAGTCTCCCTCTAGCCCAGGCTGACCTGGAATTCACTCTGTAGTTTCAGGGTGGCCTCGAACTCATGGTGATCCTCCTACCTCTGCCTCCCGAGTGCTGGGATTAAAGGCATGTGCCACCATGCCCAGCTCTGATTTGTTAAAAATCATAAACTATTCAGTGATATATATGGGGTTCATAACCTTTTAGTTAAAACCTACAATTCTTTTTTTAATTTTTAAAATGATATAATAGAGAAAAGTAATGACCAGATAAGAGCTGGAATTTATCTGATTTATTTCATTTTTCCCTAAGATATCTTATAAATCCTACATTCAAAACATAAGTGAATTTTGGCAAGGGATTCTAAAGCAGGCATTTAGGCTGAACTCAATATTGCTTATCAATCACCTCTCCTGCAGTGCGACTTTGTTGTACTTGTAATTTTCTCTTGAATAACAGACTTGTCACGAAAGGTTTATCTAAAATGTGAGCCCCAGCATCACCCTTGACGTCTCATTCTCACCGCCCTATTGGCTATCTGGTTTTGTCAATCTTGCCTTGTAAGTATCTTTTGAGTCTGTGCTTCATAGTCGTGCCAAACGTGAGTGTCCTGGCATGAGCTCACATCCTTTCACACCAGGCTAAATGGAAAATATTCTGAGCCAATTTCCATATCTCCATTTGTCTCATGGTCACTCTTCACATCATTACTGAGTGAATTTTCCATTCACACATACCATCTTTTGTTTCTTTTCATAAAATAATTGATTTACACCCATAAGATTAAATGCTAATAAAGAGTATTTAAATACAGTAGCTCATCAGGGCTCTCATTTTCACATTCATCATATCCCATTCCAACCTTCCACCCTACAATCCTTCTCCTAAACTCGATTCTAGTTTCTCTTCCCTACACACCTGCTTTTTCTTTTATTAGGCATGCATTTTATTGCAATGAGAACATCATAGTCTATTTTTCATTACTAGGTATGAATGACATGAAGCAGGTTTACTTTATAAAGAAAATACACCTGTTTAGCTCATAGATCAGGATATTGATATGGAAGAACCTAGCTACGAGCATCAGTTTGAGTCTGCTATCTCTTAACACTTAGAAATAAACTAGAGAGTGATCCAGGGGCAGATCAGTCTTTTCTAACAGTTTTGTCTCTTGAGAACTCACTCAAGAAGGCCAGGAATTCCCTCTGAGGGCAGCATCTCCAGTGATGCTACACCCTCATCACTGGACCCTCATCCTCAAGGTTTCATTAGCTTTCACACAGTTGTATAAGGACAAAGCTTCCAATACATGAGCATGAACCATATCCAACTCACAGCATTGAGTATGCATACAGGTCGGTTTCTTTCCTACTTGTCTAAACTTGAAAGTTTTACCCATTTTTATCTCTATGACTTAGATTTGTGTTTATATCTTTCATAGAACTAATGAGCAACTTGACAAAAAGACATTAGGGACACATGGAGATTTGCACTCAGGAAGTCCCAGACCTCCAGACTTAACTGCTGACTCATCTCTCCAGCCTTAATTTTCTTTTAAAGTATTTATGCAGATACTGATTTTCTTAATGAACATATTTAAATAAAAATTAAATATGATTCAGGACTCTGTGGTTATGGGACCTTGCTAGCCCTGATGCTGATGTATGTAGGACCTTCTTTGTCTATGTACCTGCCCATGAAGCCATTTGTTTACACAGGACTTTACTAAATTCTATAATCTACATGTTAAAATACCATGTTATCTCATTAGTAAATACAATTATTGTATTAACAAAAATTGTTTAAGTGTTTAGGAAGATGGAAATGGTATCTAACATTTAATCATTACATACTACATACTTGTAACAAATTTCTGCATGGTACAACCTATATTTGTATAAATAAGATAATTATCTGTATATAGGCAGTATATAGTACAGCCAAAAAGAATTACAATAAAGGATTTTGTCTTAATGAAATGATGATAATATTATTTTCATTAGAGTGATTAACATTAAATATTACTAAGTAATTACATTGTCAAGTAAATCTTTGCAAAAACTGATGACAATAAGTATATAATGTAAATATACGTAGTGATTTTCTCCCCCTCAATGTAGAGAAATGAAAAAGGGTAGATTTATGGAATTGGAAATTGAATTTCTGAGCTTATCTGTAGCCCAACCAATAGCTCTAGAGGACCCCTAATGCCATCTAGTTAAAGCGTCATGGCCCAGAAATGAAAGTGTATGATCTTCTGGGGGGGGGGACTTACAGTGTGAATATTCTAGTTTATGGTTGTTTTTTCCCCTAAAATCTCAGAAAGGTTTGGCAGTAACAAGGCTGTGCTGATGAGTACTGAGACTGTGGGCATTACTTTCATGAGAGGGACTGTGACTCCCTGCTCTGTCCCTGTGAACAAAAAAGGTTCAGGAGCCAAGTCCACAGAGAGTCACAGATAGGACATGACCCTGGATGGTATACTGAATTGAATACCCCACTCCCACACACCAACCTTCCACAGGGAGGAAGCCCAGGGTGAAGCCATAGAACAGAAACTTTATTTTTAACATCCCCACAACCAACTTCCCATTTAGAAATCATTTAAAAATATTCTCAAATGGTCAGAAAATAATGACATCTGAAAAACAAATTTCAACTTCTAATTGTTATAACTTAATACTGCGTGTTCCAAGGAGAAGCAGCATCATTATTTGGAGAGATTAAGAATTTTTCCAAATCTGAAAATCATGATAAAAGATTTCATTTCCCCCAAATAATAACCTTGTGGACCTCTTATGCCTAAAAGCATCTCTGCTCACTGGAGAGCATGTTTACAGATCACTTAGTAATGATATAAAGACATCCAAAGCAGTAACAAATGGAGCATCCCTGGCTTGATTAGATTATCCTGAGCTCTTTCCACATGTGATGGGGGATGATCTGATTGGCTTGTGCAGTAAGTAAGTTAGCCTGAGTGTTTGAATATAATGCATGTATGTTTACAATACCAAAACACATTAGAAATAGGTTTATTTACTCTCTTTCTCTTGGCATTAGTCTTACCAGAGGAAGCTTTTCACAGTGCATCCAATGACAAGAGAGCATTTGGGGTGAGCTGTTCAGCCTCCTAAGAATCTTCCTTTTTCTACATCATCAGCTCTCTTCAATAGTGTTTAAGAGAAGAGGGATGCTTTCTGAGTCTATCTTTTCTGAAACTCATTTCTGTGATTGGACTCCTACATGAGGGGAATGGAGCCCACTCTCAGCTATGGATTCATTCTTCTTAAAAACAATATCATGTTCCTTTCTACTAAGTTACTTTCCATCTAAATATAGATAATCACAACAGTAACAAAAAGATTCATAATTTCTTTTCATCCTTTGCTTCTAGCATTCAGTTTTATTATTCTCAGCATGTGTTTTGCTAGAATGTATATTCAGATAGCATATATGAATGAATTAGATATATTCTTATAATAATACCATATTTAATTTCTTAAATGCTATTTATTTAATGGAAACTTTACCATGATTTTATATTCTTAGTATTATTAATGGAAAGCAGAAATAAAAGGGTTTAATAGACCATTTGAACCACAAAGTACTATTCCTCATTACTTATTAATTTTTTTTGTATTTGTGGATTTAACAAATCTAAGCAAATGTATTAAACTGACAATAAAAACATCATCTAACTGTAACAAAGACTGAAGAGCAATCAATGTATTTATTTTAAGTTTTGTAACAGTTTCTCAATTTAAGGACCTGAGTCACTTTTGCTTTTCATCAAAAATCTAATCACTCTCACTGTATTTCACCCACCATTAGTTTCCATGCCTTCAATAACCACAGGGAGAGTAGCAACTTCAAGCTAAACACATATCTAAACTCACAGTCTCAAGAAAACAGGACACTAGCAGCTTAGCCTGACACCTGCTCTATTACCTTTGCATCAGCATTCCCTTACATGACAGGATGAACTAGGCTAATTATGAATACACAATTAGCCTTTAGTAGTCCATTCAAAAATTACAGAAGACAATACATTGGATGAAAAATAAATAAAACCCTCCATCCACACTGGACTCCAACTTTTGACTGCATTTTTAAAATAAAGTTTGAAAAGTTGCAAGATGTTTGCCCTTTGAACATTAGTTCATATTCTTCCATTCCCAGGCCTGAATAAAAGAACAGACTGCCAATGACCACACTACTGTTCTCATGTTCCCCCTGAGTCCAAAAACAGTGTCCCTTTGTGGTGCTCAAGATCATTACTCTGCTCATTTTTTTTCATTTATCATTAAATATTTTATTGAGATCCCAATGTGTTGAAATGCACTAACCAAGACCATGTAGTTGATATGAATTACCTTAATACAGAAGTACAGCTATATGAGATCTAGAAATTCCCCCTAAAAGTTCTTAACTTGAAGGATGTTCTTTGTGACTATACTTGGAGAGAGGGTCTTTACAGAGATAACTGAATAAAGGATAGCACAGTGATAGTAGAATTTTGTAGAATTCATGACTGTTAAGAAAAAATAAACTTGAGTTTTGTCTGTACACACACACACATACACACACACTCACACTCACAGAGAGAACAATTGTCTACAAGCAAGTGAGAAGCTTGCAGAAACCTACCCTCCACCTAGTTTGAACTTGGAAATCTAGAACTATGAAGAGATTCATTTCTATTGTTTGAGCCACCTAGTCGGTGTTAGAGTTATTGTATGCTAAGTCACCTAACAGACTAGCCAAAGGTCCTTGTTGTAGAGGAGTCCCAAGGGCGACAAATGTAAAGACATAACTATGACCCACCCACACTAAACTCATTCTTTGACTCAGAGCAACCAGAGAAAACGTGGCCTGAGAGTGATCACTGACATGGAGTTGAGGGAGCTGAAGCAGCAGCCTTGCACCACCTGGCCTCCTCCAGCGACTTCACTGAAGGCTTCTCAAGCACCCCACCTACAGCGTAAATCAAGACTAAAATTTAAGCAACCAACTTCCTTCCAATTTAATACTCCTTGGTGTGGAGGTGTTTTATCCCCCAAAGCTTTATGATCATGAAAACTGTGTATAAAATGACATATAGACTCTTTAAGTAGGGCCCATGCTAAGGACTTTGTAGTAACAGAGCAATTGTTTATCAGGCACAAGGTGCTTATTAACCCTCTTGCACTGAAAGAAGGAAGTGGAGGAGGAAGAGATGAAGAGAGGAAGGAGGATGACAAGGGAAGGAAAGAAAGAAGAGGAGGCAGGGAGGAGTCATGGGCCATTGCTGGCTTCATACAAGGAGCTCATTTCCAGCACTGATGGTTTCAAAAAGAGCCAGGCTGGTACCAACCCATTGCTCTAACTATTGTGAATCCATCACCATGAGGCCTATTCAGAGCGAAGCAGGTGGCAAAGACATGCTCTGAAACCTCCAGAAATGCGGGCTTATAAAGTATCTACCCTTAGGAATTGTGTCATAGCAGACATATTAATAACAAAACATTACATGTGAATATACTAGAGTTCTAAGGCCAATGGAATGAAAGTTAGACATGCTACAAAGATTTGTAAATTTGGGAATAGGTGAGCAAGTTACTTAGTTCAGGTGTTTTGATATGTGATGTTGCATATTATTTAAATGTTAATTTTGCCTTTTCCTCTACATAAAGTGCTGAGAAAAAAAATCCAAGTAATGTGATTCATGATACCATTTAGACAATTATTCTGTTTGTAAATAAAGTGATGACACCTTTGAGGATGTAACAAGATCTTTGATCATCACAAAATGTGTCCTTGCCATTATCAAGTTACCGTGCTTGGCTGTAAGGACCCTGAAGGTAAATGTCCTGATCATACTCCCTGGATTTCAACAACCTGACCTCACTCCAGCTAGTCAATGAAACAAATGGCAAGAAGTGTAGTGAGCTAAGTGTTCCCCCTGTGGTACGTTTGAAATTAGCTCTATTCCTTTCAGCGTGAGAGTTGTGACATGAACTTAGCACCAATATTTTTAAATCTCACTGTCTGTGTCTACCCAGAAAACAGTATGAAAGCAGAAAGTGCAAAATCTGTAACTTGATTATCTGAGAAAGGCTATTCTTCATGAACTAAACTCACCACCCCTCGGCTCATCCAACGTTACCTCCACAGGTCTTTTCCCTTTCTGATTTCATACTTTTCTCTAGAAGGCAGAATGAAGCATGGACCAAGCAGATGATCTTCTCTTCAGAAATGTTTTATTAGCAGACAAAACAATCCTCACCTCCCCAGGGTAGACAGTCATGTCAAGGTACCTAGACTACTCGAACATTAGGGAAGCTATTCACAGCCTGTGCGGTCTTATCAGTGTTAAGGCCACTGTTTCTTTTGGGCCTCCAAGATGGGTTTCCATTGTCCCTGCCTTTATTCTATTCCATTACTAGAGAGCAAACCCTAGAGGATAAGGTTCCTATGAGAGTTGTTAGCAAAGAATATTGGGAATATGAATGTAGAGTCTGGAACATGAGGTTATTTCTGTATTGTGAGATTATGAAAAAATGCTTCTATTCATGGATGACACTGAAAGTCTCCCTTTACCACCATCAAAGTATAGTTGGGAAGAATTGAAAGCTACTTAGGTTAGAAAGGTGTTATAGTTTGAATGTCAAGAAATTTCATGTGCTGGAAACCTAATCCCATATTTGAATGATGGTAATTGAAAGCCAGACCTTTAGGCCATCACTAAGTTTAAATGAGTCAGGTAGCAGTGACTGTTAGAAGAGAAAGAAGCTTGAGCTTGTGGTCTCCCTCTATATGATCTATATGATGCTCTCCACCAAGTAGTAGTAATGCAGCTAAAACACCCTTAATACTAAACTTTGTATCCTCAAAGATCACGAGATGACTAAACATATAGAGCTTACAGACAAATTAGTGGAATTCATTAGAGAAGCAGAACACAAAGAAGGATGTGGTTCATGGAGAGCAGGGAGTTCTATGAGATTTTCATACTACTGGCCTCTTCACAGCATCCTGCCACTGCTTATCAAAGAAAGCAAAATTCTCCAGGGGTCACTCAATTCACAATTGGCCTCGGGTGTGTGTGCTGTATAAATATGCTATGGGCCTAATATCATCTGCTCATTACTAATCTGCAAAAGATAAATGGAATGTAAGGACTCCAAAATGTTGAAAATACAAAAGCACAAATGTTTTTACTTTGAATACTTGTTTACAGCGCTATGCCAGAGAAATAATATGAAACAGATTTTTTCTTGTATCAAACTAATACACTCATTGCTGAGAAAAAAGTACATAAAGACCATAGCATTATACCCAAGGTCATTTCCTTGTTAGGATGGCACAGTAGTTGATTTGGAGGGACAAAGGAATTGTATAGGCTGCTGACAAGGTTCCTACACCGTCTTGATGGAATGTCTCACATATTTAATGCATTTTAAGTAATTTGTTCTTTTAACAAAATGTGTTTTGGTTGTTTAAATATTTGACAGTAGTCCAGCATATGGCATCCAATCTTCAAATGCAATTTAATTATATAATTGAAGAAAGATATATCCTTCCTATTTTTGTTTTATAAATGTATTGAAATGAAGAGCACAGCCATCTCTGGGCATTTGAGATCCCGAGCAGTGGGCCAAATTCTAATCCTATGCTTAGAAAGCCAGCTGCCTAAAAGAAGCACCAGTTACTCTGAGCAGTGCTAGCGCTGGTATGTCATTACTGGATTTTATACAATATAGGGGTGTGATAGTTAATAGTGCACATTATTTACCCTGTGAATCAGGTAAGTAACACTACTTCAGGTCATGGTACCACAAGAGGGGTCTGGTCACCAAGTAAGAAGGCTGGTTCCTTTCTGACTACACATGTCATAGAAAAATCATCTTTCTGAAGTGAAAAATGAGCCAGGAGATAGAGTATCATATTTCATGGGGGATGCTTTGCATAGACATCCATGAAGTACAGGCATGAAACTGCTAATGTGGATAAATGTGTAGGAAGAATTAATTTCCTGATATTTAACTCCCCTTGCACATGGAACACTGAGGAGGGCCTACACACACACACACACACACACACACACACACACACACACACACACTAGTAGGATGGGAGTGAAGCAGGCCATCTTTGCTTAGTGCTTCACATAGGCATGTTTTCTTACATCTATCCCCAAATCTTTTTTTATTTAGTAAAACCTCACTAATTCTTCCCAAGGAAAGAAACTACTTGGGAAAAAAAAGCTGTACCACCAAATGGGCATATCCGAGCATAGCTAACGAAGAAGTTGGCTAGGAAATCCAGGTGGAGTGGTTGAGGCTCTAAGGAGCCAATTAATTCTTCCAGAAAGATCCAGACAGGCCCCAACCTGGGCCCCACCAGACCTGTGGGTAAGATGTGAGCCAGTTCCTCCCCATACTTTGGCCTTCACAGCTTCGTATTCAATGCAAGCTCCTTCTGAGAATTGAACTGATTTTTTTTCCCTGAGATTTGTTGCTTCTAGGAATGAGATGAGACATTCAAACTCATTTCCCTAGAGGCACAAACCAAATTTGAAACTAACAGAGAAAGAGTGAAAGACCAATAATTTCACCAGCTGGCTCTCCCACAATAATATAAGATCGTATGGGAAGTTGTAATATGTTGTGCGATTACTTCCTCTCTTTTATTTGTTTGCTTTTCCCTTCTATTTCTGAGTTATCTTTCTTCATTTTGTGAAGACCAATATAAATATATAATGTTTTCAAGTTGGAATGAAGTTTGCTGAGTTATTTTTATTTCTGAATACTTTGAATAGGAGATTATAATTTTCATTTCTCCCAGGCAAAAGGTAAAGATAGAGTAATCACAATGTTGGGAACATAATGACTGTAATGAGAAATTATTTTATGGGAATCCTGAACATGCCTGGTTATTAGGTTACCATTTTCCTATGATATTGGGCTCTTTTTAGAATGTGAAATTTGTTCAATTTTATTAGATACATGATGGTATTTTAGATAGACTTTGAGATGTTGAAATTACATTTCTCTAGTCAAAATTCAATAAAGAATGAATACATACACTGTAAGTGTCTGTTTCTAAAATTGAGTTTGTGTATATATGTATAATGCCAATGTATGTACATGGGTGTAAATGATTTCCTTGAGTGTGTGACACCAACATATTACATATTTATTGGGTTTTTGAAGAATCTGTGCATATTATTTGACATGTGAAATATAAATTATATAGAAATAAATAAGCATGTTGGTCTGTTTTTACACAACTGTAATCCCAACACTCAGAAGCTTGGTGAGACAACCGCTGTCAGTCTCTGGGAGAGTGAGTTTCAGGCCATCCTGAGATACAGAGTGAGACCCTGTCCCCAGTGTCAAAGAAAACAGACAGGAAGAGGGAGACCAGTGAAAGGCCAAAGGTTTGCAGTCTCCTGGAGAGACATTGTGCCAATCCTCAAAGGCTCAAGAACCAAAACCTGATGCCCAGAGCTGCCAACAACATAGAAATTTCCAGACTTAGAATAGGAGCCATCCCTATGCCAGAGCTCTGTCTTTGGAGCTCCTTGAGGCCTAAGCTTTGCCAGTTCAAAACACTTCTGTTTTAACAATTATTTTCTTGAGAAACTGCCTAATTGGCAAAATTTGAAGGGAATTGAGAGTTCAAAGGATGTCCAAGGGAAGAAAGAAGGATGTCAGTCACATGAATATTTGCATAGAAAATGTACCTTAGCAGACTTGATGATTAACAGTAGTTTTAGGTACAAGGAAGGCTGTTTGCTTCATTTGTGGGTAGAGAATATCATAGCAGAGAAAACAGTGACAGAGCTGAGACCTGACAAACTAATAGACATTAGCTCCATCCAGGACATTTGGCAAGGAGTATTCCAAGGTAAGGACAACAAGACAGGGGTCGCCAAGGCCTACAAAACATTGTGGAACCTAAGAGGAGTTTAGCGTAGTAGATGAATAAAGTGTCTTCATACAAGTATGGTGACACTGGGAGCAGCAGGAAATGGCTATAGAGAGAAACCTGGAATGCAGACATCAGTGATGATTATGCACAGCCATTTCTTCTTCCATATTAAAGATAGACAGTTGTCACAAGAATGCTGAACACATGACTGTATGGAAGAGACCAGCAAGTCAAGAAATGCTCATCTGTGCAATAGTGCCACTAAACCAAGGAGGGTAATCAATGGCTTACTGATTGGCTAAGAGATCTGCTTAGTGAACAAGGAACCCTTAACTGGAACTGGGATCCACGGCATAATTCTATGGGGACCAAGATCTTGGGCTCCTAGGGGAAATTCCCACTACCAGAGAGCTACAGAAAGGCTACACCCATCAGAAGTTATCCAAAATAGCAATGTTGTCTCTTTTAACCTATATTGATCTCACTCTCCAATGGAGATTCTGTTTGTATTTTTCAGAAGGCATTGAGAGTGCCGGGTACAACCCAATTCCACCAACAAGTCATTGGATGATGGCTGATATCCTGGCAGGAAAGAAACCACACCTAGCCTTCACACAAGTCCCAAATAAAACCTACAAGATAGTGAGGAGACAAGCAGGAAGCCAAATACACAGCAAGTCTGATAACCCATGAAAGGTGAATGGTGATAGACTCCAACAAAACCCAACACAACCCAGGGCAAAGATTCAGAGATACTTAATATCTCAACAACAAAGCCATCTCAAAACTCACCCATTATGACTCAGGGAACTGAGCAGAGGAGGGGGTGGAAAGATTTGAAGAGCCATGGTGGGGAGAATATCCAAAGACTTCACCCACCTCAGCAACAATACACAAGGGGGGGTTGAAAAAAAAACAATGAAAAACTGGGTACCTCTGTTGCAGTTCATAACTCCCTATCCTATGGACAGATCCAGTATGTGCACATAGGAATTACCCCAGTGGATAGGAGACAGAGAGGAGGGAAACGGGGACACATTCACAAGATTTGCTCATACAAGGTATATACTTATTCATATTAAAGATGTTTTAAAAAAGTAATGCCTAGTCCTAGCATGTGAATTATGACCTATATGAGCCTATTACAGCCTGGCCAGGTTGCAAGCACTAATAAACCCAGGGCTGAACATGTGTAGTCATCTTATAAATTCTGTCATTAACAGAGTTACAAATCATGCAGATGCAAAAATATCCTTACATAACTGCCACTGACCAGAATACTTTCATCACTTTCAAAGAAACAAAATTTATCAGAATTTATTTTCTCATAGTGTAAAACCAGTCTTTGTGACTTGTGTCAACATCAGTATACGGAGACATTAGCAATACAAAGAGAATGATGTTTGCATCTAGTATCTTTATAAATTATATACTGTATAATGTGTCATAAATTTAAATATGTTAGGCCTTAGCTCACTGAGCTCAGAATCTTGATAAGAAAAATACTTCACCTCAACAAAGGATAATTGAACAAAACTATTTACCAAATGTGGCTGGAGTAAAATGCAAGTACAAAATACAGTACTACCATTCAGTAATGGAAATAATGAAGTTGTCACTACTAATAAACAAAAAGGAACAAAAGGAGGAGTGAGATACTGGGGCCCAAGAGAAATGTAGAAGAGCTGCCCTGAAGGAAATAGTCCTCTAAATCTAACAACATAGCCAGCAGAATATAATTGCACTGATAACAAACCAAAACAATTATATATTTTAACCTCACTTTCTTCCTTCCCTCTAATTTCCTGCAAAGGCTTCTCAATTGGGAGTTGGGACCAACTAAGAATCCCATAATAACAAACCTTTTTCATTCTTTCATGTAGTTCAATCAAAATCATGAGCTGCAGAACTGTGTGGTCTGGTGGGACAAAGGGTAGATACATGGGATTAGATAGATGAGAATATTTTTTGTGTTCATGATATATGCTTATACTGCCTAATGACCTAGGATAGAATATCCAGTATCCACAAAAAGCCAGGTTCACAAAGTGGGACATGTTTCTGGAATTTGTTTGCAGTTGTAAGAGTCTCTGATGTGCCCCGGGACCCAGTTCTCTCTCTCTCTCTCTCTCTCTCTCTTTCTCTCTCTCTCTTTCTCTCTCTCTCTCTCTCTCTCTCTCTCTCTCTCTGACTCTCCTGTCATTCCTTGAAAAATAATAAATAAAGTCACTTCACATTGATTGACAGTCTATCTATCAAGAAGATATTATATTTCTAAACTATATGTGACAATAATGATTTCACTCAATTTCATAAAACAAATATTACTAGAGAAAAAGTCAGATTAAATCAATCACAAAGTAGTGGGTGACTCAGTACTTCACTCTCACTAATTAACAAGTCATTCAGGCAAATTCTACTCAGCAGTAAGGAAAAATGACATAATGAAATTTAAAGAAAAGTGGATGGACTTGGAATAGATCATAGTCAGCAAACTCACACAAGAACAGAGAGACAAACACTGTATATTTTCCCTCATCGGTGGCCCAAACAAAACCATGGAGAAAGTGTTGAGCAAGAGTGCTGGTTCCACAGCAAGTCAGACAACCTATGAAAGGAACCAGGTGTTATAGGCAGCTTTCTCATTGCTGCACAGAAAGAACCCAACCTAAAGTAACATGTGGAAGAATGAGTTTATTTTGGCTTATAGGCTTGAGGGGAGTTCCATGATCATAGAGAAAATGATGGCATGAGTAGAAGGGTGGACATCACCTCCTGGCCAATATCTTGCTCATCTCACCACAGCAAATCAGATAACCTATGAAAGGGTAATGGAGACAGATACCAAGGATACTCAAAAGAATCCAAAGTAGAAATCTAGAGGCTCTTAAGAACTCAACAGGAGAGCAGACTTAAAACTCACCCTCCAATAGCTCAAGGAATTTTGCGGAAGAGAGGGCAGATAGATTGTAAGAGTCATGGTGGGGGGAATGCTCAGAAGCATTGTTCACCTCAACAACAGCAGCAACAAAAAAAATGGCTACTCCTTGCACAATTCATAACCCCCATCCATGGACCATTCCAGCAATCCCACTGAGGAGGACCCTCATTGGGATGGGGGCAGGGAGGAGGAAAATGGGGGATACCATCACAAGATTTGTTCATACAAGTGTTTCTAATTACTAACAATAAAAACGTTTTTAGAAATCTCAAATACTAGCCTAGATACATTGTATGTAAGGTGTTGCAGAAGAAAATTGGAGGTATAGACTTATATTAAACAAGAATTCCTAGTTATGACATGAGTCAACACACTTAATGACTGGCATATTACTACACAAGTCCAAAGTGGCCTATGCATCCGGAAATAGTTTGCAGTGGCTGGAGGCCCTGGCAAGCCCATTCTCTCTATGTGTCTCCATTCTCTCTATGTCCCCCTGCTTGTAAATAAATAAAATAAAAATAAAATATTATTTTCAAGCTAGAAAGGACACAAGTTGAATAAGGGGTTCAGGGGACTGAGAATTAACAACACAAAACAGTTTAGCAAATTATTATTGCTAAGCCTTGCAAATTTTAGTCATTTATTAAAATTTATCTTGACAGGTTTTGTAATGTACAATTCAATATGACAGTTAACCTTTTCCTTCAACTTTCAATATTTATGTTTTACAATCCTCTCCATATTTAGAAGACAATTACAAGCAAAATTACATTGATTTGATTCTATTATGATTTTTTATAACCATTTTCTTTATGCAGACTAGAAAAAAGAAGTGTGACGTTATGAATGCGGGGTAAGGGATGGGGGGAGGGGAATGGCTTAAACATGAGGGTAAACCATATTACGTTCAAAAACATAAAATCCTTATGAGCATTCTATTATAATTTTTTGATTTCTATTTTTTAACTTTTAATTGTTTGCTTCCATAATTATAGACAAAGAACCATTATACCTCCCTCCTGGCCCTCTCTCATATATCCTCCCCTATCATTAGTCTCTATTTTATTTCAGTGTCATCATCTTTTCCTGCTATTATGAAGGTCTTGTGTAGATATTATCAGGCACTGTGAAGTCATGAATGTCAAAGGCATTTTGTGTCTGGAAGCTTCTGTCTTAAGCAGTCCTCTACTCATTTGGCTCTTATAATCTTTCTGCACCTCTTCCACAATAGAGCCTGAGCTTCAGGAAGTCTGACAGAGATGTCCTAGTGGTCAACACTCCACTGTCTCACCACTGTGGTGTCTTTTGAGTCATACCAGTGGTGATAGACATCTGAAAAAGAGAAGTTTCTGTAGCCAAAAGTGAGAGTAGCCTTATTATATGGGTATGAACAAATAAGGGGCTTATTAGTTCTTTTTGGTATAATATATGTATTCAGGCAGACAACAGCAGGCATTAAACACCTAGGACTCATGACCTCCCTGCCATAGGCTTTTGACTCAGTCATCAGTACCAGGCATGCTTTCCCTCCCACAGAGCGGGCCTCCAATCCAATTAGAGAGCAATTGGTTTCCCCCACAATAGATGTGCCACTATTGCCCCAGTTGGCACATTTGGCCTTGTTGGCCAGTCTTAAAGCTTGCAAGGTCCACTGCTGTTTACCACTATTGATGATTTCTGTCTCCCATAGGGCTGCATGCAGCCATAGCTTTTCCCAGCTTTCTGTCAGCTGGTTAACAGGGAGGAGGTTCCCAGCTCAGCACTGTTTCGATTTCTCAGTGACCTGTAGCCCAAGCATAAGTGATCTTCAGCAATAAGCACTTATCATCTTGTTCTGGTCGGCAAACATGAGCCTTGGCAATGGCCTTGGTAGTCTCAGGAACCTCCCTGGCCAACAATTTGCTGGATGGTACCCCATCCCTGGCACTGAAATTTTCCTAGTAAGAATCTATGGCTACTGATTATGCCGTTATCCAAAGGAGATTTCCATATGGCTTATTCTAAAACCTCTTAAATATAGGGTGAAGAATGTAGGGTATCCCTCCTTCCTCCTCTCCTTTACCCAAACCCTTCCCCTGAACCCACTTAGGCCATTGCACCCCTAGTAATCTGTTCATTTACTTACATATATACAATACCCTCCCCTTAAATCTCCCCTATCCTCTCTCCCTTATAGCCCCTGTCTTAGCTTTCTGGCCTGGACTACTGAATTTTACTCTGACTCATATACACATCTACACATTTGTTGCTAGGATCCACATATGAGAGAGAACATGTGGTGTTTGGCTTTCTTGGCCTGAGTTATCATACTTAGTATAATCCTTTCTAGATCTATTCATTTCCCTGAAGTTTTCATAATTTTAACTTTTAACGCTGAATGAAACTTCGTTGTATAAATGTACCACATCTTCTTATATCCATTCATCAGTCAAGAGTCATCCAGGCTGGTTCCATATCCTAACTATTGTCAATAGAGCCACAATAAACAAGGATGAGCGAGTATCTCTAGGGTAGTGACTAGAGTCCTTACGATATATGACAAGCAGTGGTATAGCTGGGTCATAGGTAAATCTGTTTTCAGCTGTCTCAGGAAGCTCCACACTGCTTTCCACAATGGCTGGACCCGTATACACTCCCACCTAAAATGTAGAAGGGTTCTATTTTTCAATATCCTTGCCTGTATTTATTGCCACTTGTTTTCTTGATGATAGCAATTCTGACAGGAGTGAGATGAAATGTACTTTTAACTTGCAAAAGATGTAGAACATATTTTTTGATGTTTATAGACCATCTGTATTTCTTCTTTTGAAAACTCTCTATTCAGTTCCCTAGCCCTTTTTTTCTGATTGGGTTGTTAACTTCTATTTTTTTTAGTTTTTGAGATCTTTGTAGATCCTAGATATTAATCATAAGTCAGATGTATAGCTCAGAAAGATTTTTTTTTGCCCATTGGGTAGGTTTCCTCCTTGCTCTATTCAGTCTCTTGATATACAAAAGCTTTTTAATTTCATGAGGTCCCAATTGTTGATTAGTGGTTTTACTTCCTGAGCTAATGGGGTTATATTCAGCAAGTCATTGCATATGCCATTATGTTGAAGTGTTTCTCCTACTGTTTCCTCTAATAGTTTCAGAGTTTGAAGTCTGATATTAAGGTGTTTGACCTATTTGGACTTGATTCATGTGCATTGAGAGAGATAAACATCTATTTTCATCCTTCTACATATAGGTATCCATTTTTCCCATCACCACTGGTTAAAGAGGTTGTCTTTTCTCCAGTGAATATTTGTGTCCTTTTTGTCAAAAGTCTGATGTCTGAGTTTGCATCAGGGACCTCTATTTTGTTCCATTGATCTACATGTCTGTTTTTGTTACTATAGCTTTATAATATAACTTAAAATCAGGTGTGATGATATCACCAGACTTATTTTTGTTGCTTAGAATTATTTTGGCTCTTTTAGGTTTTTTTTTTATGTGTGTGTGCTCCTAAATAAATTTGAGGATTTTTTTTTCTACTTCAGTGAAAAATGTCATTGGAATTTTGATGGGGATTGCATTAAATGTGTAGATTGCTTTTGGTAAGATTGCTATTTTCACAATATTGATTCTTCCAAACTAAGAACAACATGAGATGTATTTCCACTTCCTAATGTCTTCTGTAATTTCTATCTTGAGTATTTTAAAGTTTTCATTGTAGAGATCCTTCACTTCCCTGGTTAGGCTAATTCCAGGGTATCTAAAAATTTTTTGAGGCAATTTTGTATGGGAGTGTTTCCCTGATTTTATCCTAAGCATGTTTGTTGTTAGTATATATGGAGAGTACGGATTTCTGTGTGTTGATTTTGTACCCTGCTACATTGCTAAAGGTGTTTATCAGCTCTAACAGTTTGCTGGTAGACCCTTTAGGATCCCTTATGTATAGAATCATGTCATCTGCAAATTATGAAAACTTGATCTCTTTCTTTCCAATCTGTACCCCTTTTGTGTCTCTTGCCTTACTGCTATATCTAAGACTTTCAGTACTGTATTAAATAAAAATGGGGACAGTGGACATCTATTTTCTTATTCCAGATTTTAGTGCAAATGCTTCAAGTTTTTCCTCATTAAGTATAATTTTTTTCAGGTTTGTCATGGATGGCCTTTATTTTGTTGCAATATGTTCATTCTATTCCTACTTGATGATCTTTTCTTTATGATTTTTTTTGATTAAGGGATGTTGGATTTTGTCTGTCAAATGACTTTTTAGCATCTATTGAGATGATCATGTGATTTTTGCCCTTCAGTCCATTTATACAGTGTGTAACATTGAGCAGTTTTCATATATTGAGCCATTACATGGTCAGGGTGAATGATATTTTGATGTATTCTTGTATTCTGTTTGCCTATATTTGGTTGAGAATTTTTGCTTCTTTGTAATTTTCTTTTTGCTTGTTTGTTTTCTCTTGGTCTGGTTTTGGTATTAGTTTAATGCTGGCTGCATTGAAGGAGTTTGGCAGTATTCCTTCCTTTTCTATTTTATGGAAAATTTTGAGAAGCAGTGGTGGTAGTTCTTTAGTGAATGGTAAAATTCAGCAGTATATCTGGGCCTAGACTTTTTTTTTGCAGGGAGATTTTTTTTTTTATAGTGTCTTTGGTCTATGTGCTTTTTATGGGTCTGTTTAAATGCTTTATCTCATCTTGATTGCAATTTGGTAGGTCATATATATCAAGAGAATCATCTATCTAATCCAGATTTTCAAATTTGCTGGAATATATCTTTTTAAGTCTGTCCTTATGATTTTCTGAATTTCATTGGTATGTATTTTAATGGTACTTTTTTCATCTCTAATTTTATTAATTTGTGTCTCTTCTCTCTTCCCTTTGGTCAGATTTGCTAAGGGTTTATCTATCTTGTTTTTTCTTTCAAAGAACCTATTTTATTAATTTCCACTCTAAACTTTAAAATTTCTTCCTCTCTAATGATATTTGGTTTGCCTTTTTCTACTTTGTCCAAGGCCTTAAGGTGAAGCATGAAGTTATTTACTTGACCTTTCTAGTTTCTTAATATAGACTCTTAAAACTATAAATTTCCCTCTTAGGACTGCCTTCATTGTATCTCCAAGGATTTGGTATGTTGTATTTTCATTTTCACTCGTGTCTATGAATTGTTTTGTTTTTATTTACTTTTATAGTTTATTTATTTATTTATTTATTTATTTATTTATTTTAGAGAGAGAGAGAGAGAGAGAGAGAGAGAAAGAGGCAGAGGCAGATAGAGAATTGGAGTACCAAGTCTTCTAGCCACTGCAAATGAACTCCAGACTCATGACCCACTTGGGGAATCAAACCCTGTCCTTATGCTGTACAGAAAAGTGGCTTAACAAATGAATCATTTCTCCAGCCTCCTTATTTATATATTTTTAAAATGAGCCCTGTCACTAATGATTTAAATTACCACATGTGGGTTTATCATTGATTTTCAATCATTCTTGTTGAAAACTGTTTCATGAAAATTAATATGGCAAGGTTATTCACAAAGTAATATTTATGTTTCTTTATATTTCTGAAACTAATGTGAGAAAGCAGATGATAAGGAAGGAGAAGGATTGGTATTCTCTACAGGATCATATAGTTTTGTTTATTGATAAGTAATTATGAATAAGATGTAATGTTAGTTTTTGATTTTGGATTTTTACAGTATCTCAAATAGTATCACTTTCACTGTATTTGATTTAACTTTTCTTTCAAACATTTATAAAATAGCTGGTGACTAAAGCTATCTATTCAAAATAAATTGTATGTAAAAAACTAAAATAACTATGCAGCAATACTTGTACCTAACTCTGATTGCATTATGAGTCTTCTGACACCTTTTCATTATGAAATAATCATCATCCCTGGGGAGGAGAACATAAACTGAAGCCATTAGCATTTTTCATGCAGTAATATTTTATAACACAGAGTAATAAGAAAAACAATCACAGTCATAAGATTTTATTTCTAAATGTCAAGTCTATACTTAGATTCCAACATTTAAGACAAGTTTCTTAAGATAATCCCCTATGAGACAATATCTAGTTTAAGCTATATATACAAAAGAAGTATATAATGGTGGCTGTAATATTTTACTCATTTTAAATATTATTTTCTCTCCAAACCTTTCAGATGTTCAATAGAGAATAAAACATTTATGTAATGAGGTATAATAGTATAATAATAATAATAATAATAAGAGTATAAACATGTTCAGTCTTCTGGTCTTACCTGTGTTATAAATTACAATTTCCATATTTTCTGTGACACTTCATACCAAACAATACTGTATTACCACAGCAGATTTTGGAAGTGTAGTCCACCATTACCATAAAATTATGGATAAATAATCATAAAATACACAGGAAATATTTAGAATAATTTAATAGAATTCTTCATTCTGTATGAGAGAATGTTGATATTTGTTACAGATTTTAAAATATATTTTATATCCATTTCTCCAGGGATGGGCATTTGGGTTGATTCCAATTCTTGGCTATTATGAATTGAGCTGCTATAAACATAGTTGCACAAATGTCTCTATGTTGAGATGTGACCTCTCGTGGGTAGATGCCTAGAATGGATATCAAAACTGTGGTATATTTACATGATGGAATTTTTACTCAGGAGAAAGGAAAAAGGACATCAAAATTTAGAGAAAAATGGTCTGACTTGAAGCAGACCATCTAACTAAGCGAACTCTCAAAAGAACAGTAAAACATTGCATATTCTCCCTCATATGCCATTCCTAACCAGGTTAACCATAAACGCCATGCAAACCAGTCAAGAGAAGTGAGAGTTTATGAAAGAGGGGTGGGTAAGGAATGGGGAGGAGGGAGACTTAATCATTAAGCTAAAGCAATAGTGATTTAAAATCATAAAATCTTCATGTACATAATGTAACCTAATGAGCAAGTATTGGGCATCATCTGGCAAGAGGGGCCTTGAATAGAAGGGGAGAAAGTCTAAACCCATGAAAAATTGATCAGTACTGCAACTCCTGGCCCCAGTTATTGGCTCTTTATCTCACTGAGCTGTTGAACAAAGTTACCCATGAGGTCCCCAAAACAAGAAAGGATTCTGTCAAAGCTCTTGAATACCCACCCCAGACCTGAGGTAAAAGCCTGTTGCTGAAGAAACCACAAAAAGCCTTCTGCCAGCATCTAGAGACACTGTGAGGTCCAGAAAGTTAACCAGCCCTCAGATGGTAGCTAGTTCAGTGCTGGAAGGCACTGCATAAGCTGCCAGTGGAAGCTGGTCAATTACAGCTGTAGTAAACAGAGACCACTGACATGAAACACAGTCTGCCACCAGAAGTAGGCTGAACATGCTTTCTACTGAGAGAGAACAGAAAACCAAGACACAAACATTAGTGCAATGGAGGTGCCAGAGCCTCAGGGAGACAATCAACAGCTTTGAATTTGGTCAAATAATCCACTCAGTGACAAGGAGCACTTAAATTGAACTTGGGACTCAGAGTGAAATACATTGGGAACCAAAATCTTGGGCCCCCAAAGAGAAATGCACTTTACAAGTGATTTACAAGGAGGCTACTCACAACAGAATCTAGCCAATCTAGAAATGTGTATCTCAGTTAACCTACACTGATCTCACTCTCCAATGGAGATTGTGTTTGTATTTTTCAGAATGCAGCTAGAGAGCTGTGGTCATTCCAACCCTACCAATGAGCCACAGGCCTATAGCTGACATTCTGAAAAGAGATGAACCACCCCAGACCTACTGTGGAGGATCCACATGGAACCCTGCAGAGAGCAGTAGGATAAGCAATAACCTATAACCACAGCCAATCAGTCAACTCAGGATAAGCCAATGAGTCAGACACCAATGATCTTCAACACAACCTAAAGCAGAAGTACAGAGGCCGCTAAGACCTCAGCAATAAAGCAACCTTAACATTCACCCAGCATGACTCAGGGAACTGAGCGGAAGAGGGGGCGGAAAGATTGTAAGAGCCATGGTGAAGGAGAATATCCAGAGACATTACCCCCCTCAGTAACATCATACAAAGGGGGATGGAATTGCATTGACTCCTAGGCTATCCATAACCCCCTACCCCATGGACTGATCCAGTTTGTCCACGGAAGAGAATACCCTACTGATTGGGGTCAGGGAAGAGGGATACTGAGGAACTGGGGACACTAACACATTATCTGCTCATTCAGTGTATCTAATTAAGGATAATAAAGATATAATTTAAAAATAAATAAATATTCTATTTATTTATTTGAGAGAGAGAGAGAGAGAGAGAGAAAGAGGCAGACAGAAAGTGAATGGGTGTGCTAGGGCCTCTAGCCACTGTGAACAAATTCCTTGTGCATGGTCTCCTTGTGCATCTGGCTTTATGTGGGCCCTGGGGAATTGAACTAGGGTCCTTTTGCTTTGCAGTCAAAGCCTCAACTGCTGAGCCATCTCTCCAGCCCTCTTACAGAAATTTTAATGAAATCATTTGAAATAAATATTAAACTATAAAGTGACTTCAAAACATTTAATTTGATAGAGAAATGTTCTATAATTTTAGTATTTAAGAAATTAATATTCATATTTTCTATATTTCACTAATTATATTTTAACCTGATAGAGCTTAGTATGTTAGTTATCTAATAGTTGTAAACAATCAATTGCTTATTCATTATTATGCTTGAAGTACATAATGTGACATTATTATTCATAAGTAGTTTAGGCTGTTTTATTAATTTTATAAGAAAGTAGATAGTTCAAAGCCAAAAACACTTACAGGAACAAATGATCTATTTCCAATGATGGAACATTTTCAATATTCCATGTGAAATATTTATTATGTCCATGATGAATTTAAAGTATCACCTTCATGATGAAAGATTACTTGTACCCGTTTTATTTTTTATTATATCTTGCTTCTATAACCATCTCCATCATAATTGCCAACATTTTTGTGCTTTATGATAAATATTACAACTTACAAACAAATCTAAATAATCAGACATTATTTTATGTTTAAATAATTAAAGTGTATATAAGCATTATGCCCTTTTAAACCAGAAAAAATATTGTTCCTTTGATTATATCTGATTATGCTTCTTTAGAATAAGAATTAAGATTTAGAGCCAAAAAAGTCTAGGTCCCAGGATATGCCTTTCAGTATACTATTCATCAGGAAGAGGTGATCTGCAGCACCACCAATGGGAATGCATTTCATCTCCTAAGCGCTGTGGGGGAGTAATTCCTTTTAGTCTCCTATACATTATTAAGTTTACAGTTCAAATATTAGGATTAGGGTTTGAGGGAAATTTTTTGGATTTAGTGTATTTAGGTAAAGAACTACTTAATGAGCCTTATGGCTGAATTGAGAACAAAATTGTAAATAAGTTCAATTGGTCATTGATATGAAAAATATTGTTCAATATATGTTCGTTTTATTTATAATTTTTCCAGACTGATCAAAAAATTATAAATCAGAATAAACTTTATTTTTATATATCTCTAAGATTTTCCTATTATTGGCAAAATTTATTTGACCAGAAAAAATATAGATTACTTAATTTCAAGCAAAATATCCTAGTCCTAGATCATTGTTGGGTTGGTGGCATAAGAATAACAAACTGCAGTTTTTCCCAAAGATCTTCTTACTCTTGATGGTTTACAGCCCTAGAAAATGAGCTGTCAAGCAATTTACATGTACTCTCAGTGGCAGGCTAATTTAGGAACTTTGATTTATGCACTATCTACTGAGCCCTCTTGCCATGTTGGGACAGTGGTGAAATCATCACATAGTGGAGTAGCATATGAAAGTTCCCATATTGGACAACACTGAGCAATCTCAGAATGTTCTGCCTTGTCAACCACCAGCCAGATGACTATTCCTAGTGATAAAATATTTTAAATCAGATAGTCTCAGTTCTATCAAAGACTTTTAAAACATCGTATTATATCTTATGATGTGTTAGGAAAAATAAGACTCATATCTATTAATAGTATTCCAGGAAAAGTAGAAAGAGTCTTGGATAATAGAAAGTAAAGACAAAAAAACCCAACATTTTATTTATGTAATTAAGAGAAATGATTAATGCATTTCATTTTATAGTTTTCTTAAGCTATTTTCAATATATATTCATTCCTCTTTTGATATTTAGTATATTCTGATCTGGTTTGCCACACCATCTATCTACATGAGCCTTTCTCTTCACCCAGCTCAGTCGTAATGATCTTCCCATTAACTTGGATATCATACCTGGAAATATTAAATATTTTATTTATTTTTCCTTGTCATATTTAGCACACTGAATCCATTGCTAAGCCTTTTTGATTCTATACCAGAACTCTTTCTCAGATATGTCTCTTTTACTTATTTTTCTATCACACTTAAATGTTTGCCTCAATTCAGATTCTCAGTTTTCCTCCAGAATTATTATTATCTACCCCTCTTCCCCTTTAGATTAAAGACTGCAGCTATATCTGCCAGTCACCTTACCTTTCAAAAGTGGAATGATGAAATTTGTTGGGAAAATTATATTTAGTTAGTCAAAACAGATACACAAAGACTTTGAATGTGCTATCCCGTGTGAGGATACTAAAGTCATTATATATGTGTCTTATTGTGGAAGAGGGTGTGTTCAGATGCCAAGAAACTAGAAAGGAGCCCATGTGAGGAGAAAAAAAAAATGAGGCTTCAAGGAACAATACAGAAGGCAGCTGACCACAAGGGAAATGAATATCAAAAGGGAATGCTGGGGGAGGGGCGAAAGCAGGCTAGTATGGCAGGGAAATAGGGCAGAGGCAAAGGAAGTGAGTATGAGTGCAGGTTATTTAAAAATATTAATAAATTTTAAAATCCATGATAAAAACAGAATTTCACACACAAAGAAAAAAGGCAGAATGAAATACTTTGAATACAAATTGAATAAATTATCAAAATACAAAACATACAGCAGATAAATATAAAAACCATATCCAACCATATACTGCCTACAGTTAGAAACTACAGTAATAGAAAACATGTAGACTTAATGTGAAAAAAATCAAGAAACATATTACAAACAAAACAGGATACCAGAGGTAGTTATATCAGAGAAAATAGACTTAAAGTTCAAAACTATCAAAAGAATCAAAGAAAGCTAATGCAATGATAAAAGTGTCAGCTCACCAAGAAGTCAGACAGATGTGCGCATACTATATCAGAGGGCCTAAATGAGATAATTACAGTTAGATTGTAATACAATAACAGTTGGGGCACTTAATATCTCAACATCAGAAACAGATGCACCATCTAAACATGAAATTAATAAATTAATAAAGACAATTTAAATCATTTGAATTGTCATTTTGGAACATAGTGGCATGAAACTAAGAGCCACTGACAAGAGAACCCCTATAAAGTACACAAATATATGGAAATGCAACACGACGTTCAATGAGAAGCCAATAGGACACAAAGAATTAAACAAGAAACAAAAATATCTCAAGTCAAATGAAAATGGAAACATAATATGCCAAAACATATGGGATGTACCAAAAGCAGTCATTGAAGTGAACTCATATGATAGCAATGATAATAATACTGATGATGATAATAATAATAATAATAATGATAAAAATAATAATAATGTCTTTGTCAAAAAAGAAGTTTATCCAAAGTAGAAGTGCAGAGAAACTTAAGATCTCAACAATAAAGCAAACTTAAAACTCACCCACCATGATTCAGGGAACTGAGCAGAAAAGGGGGCGGAAATATTGTAAGAGCCATGGTGGGGGAGAGCTCCAAGAGACATTGCCCCTCAGCAACAACACACAAAGGGGAAGGAAAAGAAGAAGAAAAAAAAAACTAGCTACCTCTTATGTAATTCATAAGCCCCTATCCCATGGACTGATCCAGTATGCCAAGTGAGAAGGGTCCCCAGTAGGTTAGGGATAGGGAGGAGGTAGATAGGGGTACCATCACAAGTTTTGCTTACAATGTACCTAAAATTATCTATAATAAAGATATTTAATTTTAAAAAGTTTCTCAAATAAACAATTTAATAGTGTACCTTATGTTAAAGAAGACAAAATTCAACCTAAGTGAGCAAATTTAGGTAAATGGCAAATGAAATATAAATGAAGAAAGAAAGAAAATTAAGAAGGAATTTTGAAATGATAAAACAGATTTAAAAAATCTAGAAGGAGTGAGAAAAAAAAGACCAAAAATGAAGAACACATGAAGGCAATGTGGTATGAAGAAATGAAAACAAATAAGACTCATATCTATTAATAACATTCTAGGAAAGGTAGAAAGAACCTCAGATAATGGAACATAAAGGCAAAATATTTTATTTATGTAATGGATACAGAAATGAAAAAAACCATAAAATATGGGCAATTACTTGCCAACATATTAGATAATGTACAATAGAGAAATTTCTAGATACAACAGTAAATAATAATAACAATAGAAGAAATTCTGTTCTGGAGAGATGGCTGAGCAAGTATAGCTTCTTCAGGGGGGGCTGAGAAGTGTTAGATCCTCAGGAGTTACATAAATAGCTGAGCACTAGTGAGTCTGTCCTAAGGGCCTAGGGGAGCAGAGACCCGAGAAGCACTGAAACTCAGGGATCAGACATGACTCAGGCTCAGTTAAGAATGGACTGATCCAGAGGGCCCACAGGGGAGGATATCCAGCTGATTGGGGATGGGGAGGGGGGCATTGGGGAACTGGAGATAACAATTCATTGTTGGCCCACTAAATAATGTAACTCATTATGGACAATAAAAATTTTTTTAAAAATTCTGCTGAACAATTAAAAAAAAAAAGAATGATGGGAGAACAATGGAGAAGGACACCCAACATTCTGCTACAGGCAGCCTTGGTGAGTGCACTCCCATATCACACCACACTCAAAGTAAAATAAATAAATAAAATCTGAACAGAACAAGGAATGAAAAGATTGATTCTTAATTTAAAATTTCTATTAAGTAAAATCTCAACACAGGGCTGTTTTGATGTCCTAGTGAACACTCAAGAAGAATAAATAGGAAGTCTTTCCAAGATTTTCTATACCAACAAGACCAAAAAAACTAAGCCAGAAGTGAAAGGAATGCTTCTTGTTGCAGTCAGCTCCTCATTGCTGGAATAAACATTCAACCAGACAAAATTTATGGGAGGATGGGACTTTATTTCAGTCTTACCAAGTCCAGAGGAACACTATCAATGGCAAAAGAAGCTGGCTTTTTTCATAGATCCAAGCAGAAAGACATCACCAACAGCCAGCACCACAAAACATGAGCAGTCAGAGCTCAAACTGCTCTCCCCACACTTTCGGACTGAATTCAGATCAGCCCCCAAACACACCTTAGGGAAGGATTTCAGGATCAGTCCCCATTGAGATGTCTTCCAGCCAGAAGGCTGGATACCCAAGTTACAGGCTCAAATTGAGTAAAGCACCTTAGTCATGGGCCATAAATTTAAACTATCACACTTCCAAACTTATTTCAGACAAGGACAAAAGGAATTAAAATCACAGGGCAGTATTCCTAATGACTGTAAATACAAAACTTCTCTACAAAATATCAACATTGTTAGATATACCTTAACAATATCATTCGACATGATCCCTGGGATCTACAGAGGGTTCAATGTAATAAATGTTACATGCTTCACAAAAATAATACAAATTAGTATAAATTCCCAATGGACACAAAAAAGTGATCATCTCTTTGGATATGAAAAAATATTCATAATTCAAAATACTTTCATAATGAAAAACCTTCGACAGCTGAGCATGGTGGTACACGTCTGTAACTCCTCTGTTTGGCAGTTAGTGTTAGGTGGAACAGGAGTTCACAGCTAGTCTCAGGTACATGGTGAGTTTGAAATTAGGGTCTGTTTTAAAAAGCCAAAAACTTTAGATATGGTGGGACACTTGTATAATCCCTGCATTGAGAGGCTAAGGTAGGAGGGCACCATAAATTCTAGGCAAATCTGGGCTAAATAATGAGTTCTAAATTAGCCTAGACTAGAGTGATACCATGCCTCAAAATAAATAAATGAATAAATAAATAAATAAATAAATAAATAAATAAATAAATAATAAAGCTTTTCATCTTTGACAAAGAACAGAACAAGGATGCTTATTCCCATCTCTTCTTTTCAACATAACCCCAAAAGTCCTAGCAGAAGAATTAAGCAAGGAAAATCAAAGGCATTCTAATAGGAAGAAAGTTATGAAATTGTCTTTATTTGCTGATTACATGATCAGACATATAAAGAAAAATCTAAAGATTTAACCAAAATTATCAGAACTCATTAATGAATTCACTAAATTTCTTCATAAAAACATTTTAAAAAACCTCAAAACTTAGTAGAAAATAGAATTTGCATATTACATCTTTTCCTTATTCTGGCATTGTTTCTAATAGAAACATTTTTTTTATAGCCAAAGTCACAAAACTGTTATTCCCAATGCCCTCTTCTCTACAACTTATTGGAGGATTTAGAACATAGAATGAAAAGGTAAACCAGGCTGAAAGAAAAGATAAGCTATAGGGAAATAAGGATTTCAACATAAGAGAAAAACAAAGCAGATATTTAATATAATGGTAAGGGATGATGCAACTTAATAGGTTTGCAACAAGAAAAGACAATCAATTCCATAACTGGGTTGATTAGCGATCCAAGAGCAATTGACAAATTGCTGATACATCTAACTGTAAGAAAATGTGTTAGAAAGCTAGTAAATATTGCGATTGAATAAACAACTCATTGACATTTACTTAATATAAAACTGATTATAATTTCAACTTTGGGAAAGTTTAAAAGGAAAGGGAATGTAATAATTATGTGCATATTACATTGACATGAGATTATTCTTTATATAACTCCAAATGATATAAAAAATAAATATCAAACTAATATTTATATTTTATATATTGTATTATATATAGGGACATAGAATGGAATTTGAAGATTCTGCATGCATATTTATGTATATAATAGAGTGACAGGAATTAAAGAAAGCAAAATTGATATTTATCATAGGAAAAGGTACTTAAATAATTCAAATCATTGAAAATGAAGAGTTTTAAATAATCAAAAAGGAATCCTATTTAGGCACATGGTGCTAAATATCAAAATTATGTAGTCATATAAAATTTTTGGAAAGTAAGTTCAGATATAAAACATTTTAACATACATTTATTGAATTTTTCATTAAATATATGTTCAGGATAAGTGCTTTTTGCTTACACCTAACTGAACCTATAGGTGCATATATATGTATATGGCATATCAAAGTTTCTTTAGAGTGCTGCAGCCTCCTGTTATTTTTGAGAGTAGGAAATGTGTACCTATACCTCATAAAGACATTGTGAATAATACAGAGAATTGTATTTTCCAAGTCTTCCAATGACCTTTCAGTTTGTTTTTCTGTTGTTACAAGTGTGTTTTTCTTTGGTCTCCTTTTGAGAAGCAGATGGGAACAAGAACCCAGGTGTGTGAGCCACTATGATACTTGTGAGGAAATTGGTTTTTTTTTCTATTCTATAGGAATGAGAATAAAATTAATACTTCAGTATGTATTGCTCTTGAGTTTCCCAAATAAAATAGCTCACTTCAGTGAAAGGACTTGGTGAATTCCATGCCTCTGAAAACACGGCACCGAGTAAAACGTCATTTATGTTCAATTGCCAGAGTAATGAAAAGTAAACACACATCTGTGGCATGCAGGAAATGCTTTGCCTTTGCCCCTTTTCCAACTGGTACAATTTGAAAGGATCATATTTCTAGCCCTCAAATCTGTTGTGATTGGTTAGGCTTCTCTAAAGAAACAGTTTTTGTAATCAAGAAAATTTTGATCAATTCTTATAACTACAAATGTTTAGTTCTAACCCTAACCAAGTCTAGTCATAGGAAAATTAAAGATCACAAACTCACTCAATTTTGTTTTATTTTCCCCTGGGATTTTTCCTTTGCACGTCCTCAATTCTCCTGTAGCTCCCCTTCTCTTACCTGAAAGGGCCCCGCTTTACTTAGTTAGCAGCAATTGATTGAGTTCTGAGCCATCACTGATTTCCCTGTTGTAGATAGAAATGGCTCAGACTCTTCGGTTATTTACAATCTGAAAGATCTTTCTGTGCAACTATATCCCCAGAGACATGTCTCTTCACCAGAAATGCTTTCTTACTTCATGAGAAGGTGAATTAAACGTTAATTCCTCTTAAAAACAATGTTTCCCAAGTAATTTGTCTATTATTTAGTAATAAAGAACTGTTTTAGAAAAAAAAACATTAATACTCCTTGAAATTCTATCATCGGGGCTGGAGAGATGGCTCAGTAGCTAAGGCACTTGCCTCCAATGCCTAAGGCCCAAGGTTCAATTCCCCAGTACCCACATATGCCAGACCCACAAGGTGGTGGCCCTGGTGCTCCCTCCCTCCCTCCCTCCCCCCTCTGTATTTCTCTGCTTGAAAATAAATAAATAAAATATTAAAAAAAGAAATTCTATCATCACTTATAGCCAATACTTTTTTTCAAAACAATAAGGGTCGGAGTTCAACCGCCTTTTGGCTTAAATCAATTTAGCATGTGCTAAATGGAGAGAGAGACTCAGCAGCATTTTTTAAACAACTTGTATCAAGTTTGGATTATAAGTGAAATTCGATTTCAGAAAGGAAATTTCAGTATATTCAATTACTTCCCAATGACTAAAACAGGGTTATAAACTCTTTTTACTGAAATTGTATGGCTTCTTATAAAGTAATTTTGACATACTTATGCCCCATTTAAAAGTTAAGCTATAACAAAAATTGGTTAAATTTATTTTTATTATTCATTTATTTTAGAAACTTATCTACACTACAATTTTATATAATTTGGAAAATTTCCCCCAGGCATTTTTCAAAAATAATTCTTTAGTCACTAAAAGCAGAAAACCAAATTGATTTCTGGTCTTAAAAAGCCTTGTTGTATGATTGTATTTTCCTGCCCAAATGTAAAAGCTTATTGCAAACAGTTTCCACTTCAGTTTGCAGTTTATATCTCCCAGAACAAGGCATTTTTTAATTACTTTGTCATCTTAGCTCTACTAACCCATCAGCTCTTCACATATGGATAATACAGTGAAAGGAATATTTCAGAAATTAAACAGTAGCTATAGTCTTTCATTTGTTTTTAATAAAATATATCTGATTATCTATATTTGCATACACTGAATGAGCAAATAATGTGTTGGTGTCCCTAGTTCCCCGATTTCCTTCTTCTCTGCCCCCAATAAATTGGGTATCCTTCTCCTTGGGAAAACTGGTTCAGTCCATAGGGTAGGAGGTTATGGATAGCCTAGGAGTCAACTGGGTTCCACTCCCCCTTTGTGTGTTGTCCCTGGATATTCTCCTCCACCATGGTTCTTACAATCTTTCTAGGGCTTCTAGCATAGACTATAAATTTATATCTGATTCAGCCTCCAAAGAAGTGTACAGGGTAGTTTTATGTGTGTAATTTTATATAGTCTGTCTGGAAGCATATAGGATTCTATACATTATCAACATCTACTCATGGGTATCAGATTTAGCTTTTATAAGACAAAAGATAATATTTCCCCACTTCTTATTCTTCTTAAACCATAATCAATTTGTCACATATTTCTATCATCTTTCCGAAAGGACAGTTTACTTTGTTAGAAGTCCACAGAGTAGTTATATAGCTAATATAGAAGGAGGGTTCATTTTAGATAAATTAGCTGCAATAAATCCACACTGTTGACTTAAAACACTTTTACAGGCAACTTTAATATACGCAGTGCAAAAATGATTAAAATGTTGCCTGTGCTTATATGTTTTACTTAACTAGCAAGTTACATGTAAACAAAAGAACAAAATTAATATGCTCTGAAGTGAAACCAAAAAGTGATGAGTAATGTTTTCCTGCTGAACAACCATCAGATTTAATAATAAGAGTGTTTGGCCTGACACTTTTTTTACTGTCATCTTAGTTTTAGGGGATTTAGTTCAATCAACATATTCATTCCAAGTGTTGCTTTAAAAGTAAACTACAATATTCTATAGAATTGCAAGATTTTACAGACAAATATATATATTTGCTGGTGGGTGTTGGTTATTTGTGCTTATCACTAATTCAAGACTGACCCACAGAGCTTCAGTTGTGGAAAGCTCCCTGTGATATGTGGAGACATGTAGAGAATTCTCTCAACCTTTTCATGCAGAGGACTTTTTTGGAGACCTTCTCCAATCTGGATTCTGCTAATGAGGACAGGGACAAAATGGGGGAAATGATGATTTTAAAAAAGCAACTTACTCATCTTTAGTTCCAAGAAAGAATGTGCAACACACAATGAGAACAGTGAATCAGTAACTATAAGCATGCATATAAGTTTTTAATTATATGGGACCAAATGACAAAAAAATGAGAAAGATTACTGAAATATTGATATATGAAGGTATGGAAATTAGATGAAAGTAGAACACGAGACTATGACTATTTTAAGAAACTTTGTAGACTTGAACATTTAAAACTAAGTGCCTGTTTAATTGGATTAAATTAAATATTGAGGGGGGGAAAGTGAAAAAATTTATCCATCCATTAACTACTTTATGGGCTAATAAGTTCTTTAATTTTTAAAAATATACACTGCAGAAGCCATGTGTTTTACATAGCAATACACATGTTAACAAATCTTTTCTTATAGTTTTCCAAAATTCTATTATAGAACTCAAAAATTTATAAATTAAATATATAGGAATTTTTTAAAGTTAAACTAAAGCCCCTGAAATTACTGAACATGATAGACTTTTATCAAATTCAAATGAGCAGAGTAGAAGTATGATTTATTAAATAAGATTAACTATAAGCATCATTGCATGAATTTTTAAAAATTATATCTTTATTATCCACAAATAGATACTCTGAATGAGCAAATAAAGTATTGGTATGTCCAATTCCCTGATTTCCCTTCTCCCTGTCCTCAGTTAGCTAGATATCCTTCTCTGTGGGCAAACTGGATCAGTCCACAGGGTAAGGTTTATGGATAGCCTAGGAGTCAACCTGGCTCCACCTTCCCTATGCATGTTATTACTGAGGGGGGCAATGTCTCTGGATCTTCTCCACCATGGCTCTAACAATCTTTCCACCCCCTCTTCCACTCAGTTCCCTGAGCCATGGTGGCTGAGTATTAAGGCTGCTTTATTGTTGAGGTCTTAGTGGCCTCTGTACTTCTGCTTTAGGTTGTGTTGAAAATCGTTAGTGACTGTCTTGCTGGCTTATCCTGGATTGACTGATTGGCTGTGGTTAGAGGTCTCTTGCTTATCCCACCACTCTCTGTGGGGTTCTATATGGCTCCTCCATGGCAGGCCTTGAGTGCTCATCTTTTTCCAGGAGGTCAGCTAGTGGCCTGTGGCTCTTTGGTAGGGTTCCATGAGCCACAGCTCTCTTGATGCCTTCTGAAAAATACAAACAGAATCTCCATCAGAGAGTGAAATCAGTATAGGTTAAATGAGATAAACATTTCTGAATTGGCTAGACGCTGTTGTTACTAGCCTACCATCTGGGGGCTAGTTACCATTCTGGACCTCACAGGGTCTCTAAGTGCTGATAAATGGTTTTCTGTGGTTTCTTCAGCAAAAGGATCTTACCTGGGGTAGGTATTCTAGAGCTTTGACAGAATCCTGTCTTGTTTTGGGGACCTCATGGGTCTCTTTGGTCAACAGCTCAGTGAGGAAAGGAGACAATGACTGGGACCAGGAGTTGTGGGTCCAATCAATTTTTCATGGGGTTAGACTCTCTTCCCTTCTATTCAGGTCCCCTCTTGCCAGACTATGCCCACTTCTTGTTCAATAGGTCACAGTATGCAAGTGAAGATTTTATGATTTCAAATCATTATTGGTTTAGCTTAATGTATCAGTCTCTTCCTTCGCCCCCCCCCCCAAGTCCATACCCCTCTTTCACACACTCACTTCTCCTGACTGGTTTCCCTAGAGTTTAAGGTTAACCTGGTTAGAAACTGCATATGAGGGAGAATATGCAGTGTTTGTCTCTCTGTTCTTTGGTGAGTTCATTAAGTAAGATCTGCTCCAAGTCAGACCATTTTTCTCTAAATTTCAATATGTTATTTTTCCTTTCCGCTGAGTAGAATGCCTTTCTGTATATGTACCACAACTTTGATATCCATTTGTCCAGGGATGGATATTTGGGCTAATTCCAATTCCTGGCTATTATGAATTGACCTGCTATAAACATGGTTGCACAAATGTCTCTATGCTGATGTGTGACATCTCGAGGGTAGATGCCTAGTAGAGGGATAGCTGGGTCCATTGGTAGTTCTATGTCCATTCTGTTCAGGAGTCTCCACACTGTTTTCCATAGTGGTTGAACAAGCTTGCAGTCTCACCAGCAGTGAATGAAGTTTCCTTTTTCCTGCATCCTCACCAGCAACTACTATTGTTGGTTTTCATTATGACCGCCATTCTGACTGGAGTAAGGTGGTATCTCATTGTAGTTTCGATTTGCATTTCCCTGATGCTTAAAGATACTGAGCACTTTGTTAAGTAAGAAAAGGCCATTTGTGTTTCCTCTTCTGTGAATTCTCTGTTGAGAACTGTGCCCCATTTTTGAGGGGACTGTTTAAATTTTTATTATTTATTTTTTGAGCTCTTTGTCAGTTTTAGAAATTAGACATCTGTCTGAGTTACAGCTGGCAAAAAATCATCTCCCAGTTTGATAGTAGTCTATTGTCTTTGAGTATGGTATGCTTGTCTCTACAGAAGCTTTTGAGCTTGATGAGGTCCCATTGGTTAACTAATTGTTGCACTTCCTGGGCTACTGGACATTTGCTCAGGAAGTTTTTCCTTACTGCTATTTCTCATGAATATTTATCCTATTTTTTTCTTCCAGGGTTACAGGTCTTATGTTGAGGTCCCTGATCCATTTGGAGTTGATTTTTGTGCATGGTGAAAGGAGTGGGTATATTTTCATGTTTTCACACATGTCTATCCAATTTGTCCAGCACCATTTGTTGAAGATGCTATCCTTAGACCAGCAAACATTGTTGTCACCCTTGTCAAAGATCAAGTAACTGAAGTTACTTGCATTAAGAGGAGGGTCTTCAATTCTATTTCACTGATCTCTCTGTTTTTATGCCAGTACTATGCTGTTTTAGTTACTATGGCTTTGTAGTATGTTTTTTGGTCAGGCATGGTGATACTTCCTGAGTAAGTTTTTTTTACTTAAAATAGTGTTAGCTATCTGAGGTCTTTTGCCCTTGCAAATAAATTTTGAGATTATTTTTCTACGTCTGTGAAGAAAGAGGCTGGGATTTTTGTTGGCATGTCATTGAATCTGTAAATCGCTCTTGGAAGGATTGCCAATTTTACTATATTAATTCTCCCTATCCATGAACATGGAATATCTTTCCATCTTATCACATCCTCCTCTACTTCTGTCATGGTTTGATCCAGGTGTCCCCCACAAACAAATGAATGTGTTCTGATAGATCAGTCCTCAGCTGATGGCAGTTTGGGTTTTAAAACCTCCATGAAGCTGTATTGTTGGGGGTGGGCTTATGGGGGTTATAAGCCAGCTTCCCCTTGCCAGTATTTGGCACACCTTCCTGCCACTGTTTGCAGTGCTGTGGCAGAGGTAATGTCCAGCCCTCTGCTCATGCCATCGTTTTCCCTGCCAGGATGGAGTCTCCCCTCAAGTCCATAAGCCAAATAAACCCATTCCTCCATAAGCCACTTTTGTTTGGGTTCTTTCTGCACAGCAACTAGAAAGCTGACTGCAACAGTTTTGGTACCAGAATGTGGGGTCATCTGTTGCTGATAGAACCCTCGTCTTGTGGCTTTGGACTCTTTGGAAGTGATCTGCAGGAGGAATATGGATGGATTGGAAACCTCATCCTAAGAGGTGCCTTGCAGTGCTGTAAGTACAGCGTGATGGACCATTCTGGTCAGAGTTGGAAAGATCTGAATGCAATAAGAACTATGGACTGTG